>ML287313.1:0-26400 GCA_005239495.1 Nicotiana undulata
TGTCGATTATGTTGGATTGTTTTCTCTGGATCACTTCTACCTGTCGATGTGACTGCTTTATTTTGCTTGTCCCCCCTTTACTGCTCCCGTATCCCCTACTTGCCGGTTTATATCCTGCCTTGTGTTATTTCCTGTTACCTGCTGTAGAATAGGACAGGTTATCGTTAATGTCAAGTCTAGCCTCGTCACTACTTCGGCCGAGGTTAGGCTTGGCACTTACTCAGTACATGGGGTCGGTTGTACTGATACTACACTGCACTTCCTTNCATTGAGGGAGTCACCTTCAGTCCACCCAGAGCTTCAAGGTATACCGGCTGGCGTTCGTGGGCGTTGGCGTCTCTCCTACATTTGGATTTCCTCATTGCCTTGCCTTTTTCTTCTAGTTCCAAGACAATTATATATTTCTTTCAGACTTTGTATTTAGCACTCAGTTAGTTAGTTCGTGAGGTTGTGACACCCCGGTTTTGGGATATTTGCGATGTTGTTACCTTTATCATTTCATTATTCGTTTTGGGAATATTATTACTTTTCTGCTGTAAAAACTTTTGAAGTGATTTGGAAATGTTCGGTAAAGGCTGAAAGTTAAGGGAATTGAGATATTCCAGTAGAGGTTGGAAGGTTAATTGGCTTTATTATTGTTACGTTGTTTTTATAAATGTCAAAGTGTTGTGTACGTTGGCTTGTCTAGCGGGTTCAACGTTAGACGCAGCCACGGTCTGAAAGGTGGGATTTCGGGTGGACAATCAGTCCCGAAGTGACACCTTTAATTATGACCTTCCATCATTACCTTTCCAAGTTTCGACGGTTGCCATTAGGTATAAATAGTCATCTTCTTTTCTTCCTTAGCACGAAAAACTTCCATAACTTAATCTTCTCTTTGTGAAAGAATTTCTTCCTAGATTTTATAAATATGTCTTCCTCAGGCCAACCTGAAAAGGTTATTGATGTTGAAGCTCTGGCTTCTTCTTCTGCTCCGACTAGGAGTCGAAGAGGTGGCCGATTAAGGAGCCTAGGACGTACCTCTATTAGAGGTTCTTCTTCTCCTTCCTCTGTTAGGTCGTTGTTTTCTCCGAGAGGTAGATCTTCTCATTCTGTTTCTAGGAACAAGGATGACTTTCATGAACCCAGAGTTGATGAAATCATTCCTTCGGAGATAATCTTTCCAGAAGTAAATTCTCCTATTACCGAACAAGCTCATTCTTTAGATAGCATTGAGAAATACTCTATTATCAGAGAAAGATGCAATGTTTCGAGGGAAGCGGCGGCAAAATATTCCCGCCATAAATGAGCATCCACTTACCAAATATTAATCGATAAATAAATGGTTAGTGGGGAGACTATCTGTATTGGTAAAAAGAGCTTCACACATGTAATAATTCATGATTACTCAGCCAGTTATGTGGAGCAATAAAAACATGACAGCTGGACAGAATTCTGTAATGAGGAACGAGGCAAAGAGGCACGACACAATATACCTACGAGGTAATCAGCTACGGGAAACTCAACCTGATTGAGACAAGGAAGAGACACGGTCGGAATGAATCCAGACAGAGCTACGGGCAGATTCAGATATCTTCAATTAATGATCCACACGTTACACAACCTTCACGCAACAGTTACGGTTATTCTTTGTAACGTTACATTAATGTCATAATTAGTCATTAATGTACGATCATTGTAAAAGGTAGACATTATATTAAGAAATTTCCTATATAAGGGAATAAAATATAACTTGTAAAGAACATTTGAACTACGATATAATACACTTTACTTTCTGTGCATCTCATTATTTTCTATTTACTTATTTATTCGCAATTATCGTTATTATCTTGGTTATCAGAAACCCACGTTCATCCTAAAAATAGCTTTGGTCAAAGGATCTAATTTTTTGGTTAAACAATACTAGCTCGAGGGCTAAAGTGCATTTCAACACTGGTTTGCTTTACTTTACTGTTAATTTCCATTAGTAGTCATTACATTTATCAATTGGTACTAGGTGAAATCACATGTCCTTAAAACCATATATAAGCTTAATTGTTATCCGGTTTTAAGGGTAAACATTCTGCATAGAGTTTATATAGTGTTTGGTTATGTTTGATAAATTAGGATAAATAATCCATATACTGTTATTTGAAGTATAACTTTATACGTAGACCCACGTGGAATACTTAATACCATGATTAACAATACATGGATAAAATTCTGAAATGGTAGGTCTATCTTTTTTTAAATAATTAAACGCTTTTCAATTACACCTTATTCATAAAGTTAATAAAATATGGCGTCTACTTATCTCTGGCGATGAATAAGAAATAACGTCGAACTAAATGCAAGAATCTCCCGCACTGTTTTAGCCTTCCACTATAATTCTCGGAGTTAAAACTTCTATTAAATGTTGCCAAAAATGGATTACTTACTTGCTGAAATTTTTTGGTCGTTGTATTTGAAATTGAATTTTTGTACTTTGAGTTGGTAGTCAATTTTTTTATAATGTAATATTTGCTGGAATTTGGAACGATTAAACATCCTTTGTTTTACTTAAATAATCTCATTGTATGTATACTTCCTATTTCTTGTTTTTTCTCAATATATTTAAGCTTATTATATAAAAAAACTTTCTACATATATTTTTTATTCAGTCTTTAGAATGTGTGAAGTTGTTTTTACTTGAATTATTTAGACAGAGAGTAAGAAAATCAAGCCAAGAATTGAGGTAGTTCATATTAACAATTGGTACTGCTGGTTATCGTCTCTGCCTCTCTGAACAATACATGTTGCATATCACAAATTCTTTTTGAAACAAAAAAGGCATTTCAATATATAAACTAAGTAACAGCAGGTGCTAGAGCACCATTGTCTTTATTACTACCACATTGGGCTACTGATATGCCTCGTAGGGCATTTTCGTTACCTAGAGTAGCTAGCTTATAGCAAACACTAGTAGAAACATTTCTAAAATAATGGAACCCTTCCTATAGGCATCTATCGCATAGTTTGGAGGTATAACAAAAACACATAATTTGTTTATGCTAGTCTACATAAGTGCTTCCTTGGACAAAATATGCGCCACCCTCTTTCCTTCACGAAAATTATGCTTCAACGACTTCCCCCTGCCGCATTGTTTACTCCATTAACCACCTGCATTGAGAAATTAAATTTGCCTAAGTAGGGTAGTTTGTATCAAGCATGTGCATTTCGTTTGTTGCATCCGTCTCTATTTCGACTGGCAATAAGTTCTCCTGCAGTATTATTTAAAGAGCTTGTTGTAGATCTTGTAGTTCTATATGTAGTGGAGTCATTGCATGTACTTTGTTGCGGTAGCCGGTGATCCATTCTCCTTTGGAGTTTCCAATAACTACGCTCATGCCTCCTAGTAGGCATGTATCGTTGAATGCTCCATCAATGTGTATCTTGTACCATCCTTTATGGGACGGGTACCAACTTATGCTAATATTTTTTTTAATTGTTAAAGTCGTTGGATTTGTGGCTAATAACGTGTACTCTAAAGCTAGCTTAATAATATTTTGGGGGTTAATATCATTGGAAGTGTTATTTTGATTCTTGAAATTCTTATTAATCCATATGATCCAAACAGTATAAGAAAATAAACCCTCCCAAGTTGTATGTTGATTTGGATAGTTATGTTTGCTCCTTTTAAGAAGTCTATACAGTGGATATTCCCAGTATTAGCGGTTGGTTTCCTTCCCGTTACTTTCCATAAGGATTTTACTACATAACAATTTAAAAAGATGTGGATTGTGAATTCAATAGAACTTTTATAAACGGGACAAGTTGAGTCTATATTGATTCCATACTTATACAATAATCACGCGTCGGGATTCTATCATGATAGCATTTTCACATGAATTTTTTTATTTATTGGGCATTTTAGTTCCCAAATCCACTTGAAGCACTTGGTTGTAGGCTCATTTTCCTCCCAAAGGTTATAACAAGAGCTTATTGTGAAAAAATCACTATTATTTAGGGTCCACAAAGGATAGTTGTTGTTATGGTTGGTTGTTAGATCAATTGTTTTTATGAGATTTGTGATCTCCTTAGGAATATCAAAGGAGATTTTTCCTAAGTCCCATACCCCAGTTTCGCCATTGTCTCTTATTCTTAAGTAAGATTCCTCTTTTTTTAAGGGACCTATTATTTGGTTCCTAAGATTGTTTGCCCTCGGTATCCAGTTACTACTCTATATGTTGTGAACGAAATTTTTGTCAACCATCCACCGAATACCTTTATTACGCTGAGTCCATCCTGTTAAGAGACTGTTTCAAGTGTGGGAGTTTGTCTTCTTAATGCCATTGTTACAATATTTATCAGTCAAAACTTTTGCACATAGGCAATGGGTTATTTAGATCTATCCAAGTCAGGCTGGTTAACATGACCATATTTTTTGACTTAGCTTTCTCGATACCAAGGCCTCCAAGCTCCTTAGGCTTTGTAATAGTATCCCAATTAATAAAATACATTTTCCTTTTTTTCTATTGTACTACCCCATAAAAAATCTCTTTGGATTTTATCAATAGCGATGAGAATTTTTGCGGGGAGTTGCATATCACCATATTATGTCAAAGTTGCATTCGTATAACTTGGAGAGACGACATTTTTCTCTTTCTTGTATTTTCATTGCTGAATAATGATGAGTATTAATTAGGTGATTCTAGATGTTTATTGACAGATGAAACACCTCCTCTTTATGTTTGCCAATTTGATATCGATTTAATGCTAAATATAAAGCTTGATTTGGTGGTTAAAAAATATAATTTAGTTAATTTAAATGGGATAGAGAAATCTACAAAAGTACCCATATATAATTATAAATAAATATTTGTACGTTTTAAATCAAACACAAGTTTAAGTTATATATTATATATCCAGTTTTTAATACAATCAATTAAGCGCTTGATAAAGTTAATCTTTGCACCACTAATCCTTACATAACTAATAGATGTATAACTGATCTCTACTTAAATTATTTTTACTCCAAACGATCCCTTAGTGAATGTTAATCCACCACCGTCGACCCGTTTGTACCTAGAATTCTTTAACTTTTTTCATAAAAAACTTTAAAATATTATTTGTTTATACATTGGAATGATTTTATGGAAATAAAAATAAAAAGTGAGTTTCAAGTTTGAAATCCCTAAAGTAGGACAATCCTACGTAATGAAACCACTTTCGATGAGTCTTGATTTAGTTCACAATAGATTGATTGAATATTGATCACGCTCAATTGTGTTTTCTAAAAAGACTAAGCGGGCGTTGCAAATATAATCTGAGTATTTAGTCCAGAATCGAATCCCACAGGAAATTAATCTATCAATTGTTGTTGTTAGAGTACTAGATTCTCAATAATCAACTTTCCCAAAAGTTATGAATATTACTTGGTGTTGTTTTTACTACTACAGATGAACAGAATTAATAAAACTAAGATTAACTAACAAGAAGTTGTAAACAATTGGATTAAAGGTCTAAGGTTATGGTTTCCCCACGTTGTTGATTTCCCTTATTGTATATTTCCTATAGTTTCAACTTAGTTATCTCTATCAATCATGAACCCTGCAGTTATCATAAATCTTTTCCAAGTAATTATGATAATTTACTAACCGCACTTTCCCAAGTTATGCTAGCTAGATTTCATTATAGTTCACTTTAGATTGCATCCGAGGTATCGTTATCCCTAATTCAACCTCTAAACCCTCGATTATGGATCCCTCCTATACTTTGGGAGTGGTGTTGTTCAGCAACTACCTAAATATGCACTCTCTCCCGAGCAGGTACACACTAAATAGAAACAGCTAATTGATGGCCTTTCAATCAATTACAACAAGAACGTAGTTGAACAAATAGAAATTAGCAACCAAATCAAAACTATATTAATATCACAATTAGTTCATCCCAACGGGTTCCACCAAAACCTTAGATTAAAAAAGTTAGCTACTCATAATTGTATTGCAAACAACAAAAGAAATCATGATCAATGTAAAATAGGAAGAGAAGGAAAAACTCGTAGAAGAATTCTCCCGCCTTGCTCCTATTGTGTCTCTTGCCTCCTTAGGTCGAATTTGTGTCCAAAATATGTCCAATCTCTTAAAAATAACGTTCTCCCATTTATATTTACCAAGTAGGGTCGGGCCCAAACAATTATACCTTCTCCTACGCGAAAAAGGACAAGTTTCCAGGCCGCCACTAGCGCGGCCGCGCTAATCTCGCGCTAGAAGTCGCGCTAGTGGGGTTTTATTCTGCCTCAGTCCGCGTCAGGTCCGCTGTCGCAGTTTCGATCGCGTTGTTGACCCTGTTACGTTTGGAAATGGGAAAAACGTAAAACATGAAAGTTGTATCCCTTTGAGTTAGCTTTCCAACCATATATTATATAGCCCAAATGGAGTTCGGAGAAAAAAGTTATGTCCATTTTTGACTAGACAGTGCACAATATATCTCCTCGATTCTTCGTTTGTTCTCAACTATCAAATTTGACCCCCAAACATGATCCCGGCTTAATTCCTTGAGCTTTTACTCAGACTTCAAATCTCCATATCACTTAAATTCATTCCATAACATCTATATAGCTCGAAATCACTCCTACAAGGCATAAAACACATAGTTAGTGCAAAACACTAGCGATTAAAGCTCAAACTCAATTAAAGTGCAGTAAACTAGAGTGTAATAAGCAACTAAAATACATAATTATAGTCTATCATCAAATATCTAATTTATAAACCAAAATACAGAAGCGCAATCGTTCTTGAGCACGTCATCACTTGATCGTTCATTTAATTATGTTATTGTTCAAACATACATTACAAATTCTGCTCATTCGTTCTTAAAAGTTTGAGATGCAATACATAAAATAAAACATATATTATTTTGCTATAATTATTAGTAGTTACGAAATTTTTATAAGCTTATGTGACAACAACAATTAGTGTATTATTATGTTTTAAAGTTTGTCATAATTCAACAAAATACATATTATAAATGAAAAATCAGAGGTAATACATAAATTTTATCGAATTTATCGTAAAGTAAACACGATAAGTTAGCTTGGAATGTTACAAAATATAGGGCTAGCACTTAACGACTTAGTGATAGCCCTATACTTTTTTTAGATGAAAATACAAATTTTAAATACGAATGTTTCTTTGAAAAGAAAAACATGGCACATTTAAATTATGAGATAAAACAAGGGGAAAGTTTAGAACTCTAATTGTGATTTGGATTTCATTTTATGTTAATCCCATAGTATCTATTGAGATAAATTATGCGTACAATAAATAGTTTATGAAACTTATAATCACCATTAGAACATAGAAAGAAGAAAAAACAAACTAACATTTGGAATTTGTTAAGTGCAGTAAAAATAACATTATTTGAATTAGAAACATTAAAATGGATGACGTACGAGTCCGATAAAATCTAGTCAGTTCGGTAATATTTTGGGTTTCAACACACGTGGCCACTCGACCGAAATATTATTATAACTGCCAATCAAATATATATTAATTATGTATGTATATATATACTAAGATATAAAATATATATTATTCGGCTATTAGTTTGAAGGGCAACTATATAACGTACGCATTTCACACATTGATATAAAAGCATTCCTACGGCCATGGAATATATACTAGATTTGATTGGTCGCTTCGAAATGGATGGTGAAGCTTTTTAGCGCTGCTATAATCAAATCCATAGTTCTAGGAGAGAATTTGACTGGCCCTGATGCCAAAATTTCTTTAAAATATATAAAATTTATATTAACATAAATATTATTAATAAAGATAAATTAAGAGAGCAAAACTCTAAATTACACTAAAGATAAAATAACTTCGTTGCTCGTGCTGTTAAAATTTGATGGCTCATTCATACAAAAATCTTTCTTCTTGTGGTTGATGAATTTGAGTAGTTGAGTGTTTGCATACACATTTGCTAATGCTTGTTTAATAAAATAATTTTAATTTAGTTCAAAGGCTAAATCATAAGGAAAAGGCTAAATATACCTCTCTACTTTCATATATTGTCTGCAGTTAACCTCTGTTATACTACTGGGCCAAATTTATCCCTACCGTTATACTATCGGGCCAAATTTAGCCATACAATTAGAAAACTTTTAAAAATACCTCTTGATATGTTAATGTCACGATCCCAAAGCCAACACGGTCGCGATTGCGCCTATCGTGGAACTAGGCAAGCCTACACATGCCTAACCTAATCGATTTCTCATTTAAAAATAGTAGAAAACAATCTTTCATACTGAAACCTTGAATAAAAGATAAACACAAGTTGAAAACACGAAAAAAAATAATAGATCCCAACAACGGGTGTCACCAAGTCATGAGCCATACTACACTTGTTTCAAAATTTACTAATGACAACATTGTCTGGAAATAGTCTAAATAAAATAAAAGGTAGATAGGGAAGGAGAAAGACGGGGTTGCGATCGCCAGGAAGCTACCTCGCACTCTCCAAGTGATAATCAGCAGCAAACGATCAACTGGTGCTACCGTGGCCTGGGATACATGAATCTGCACACAAGGTGCAGGGGGTAACGTGAGTACACCAACTCAGTAAGTAACAAGACCAAACTATGGGCTGAGAGATAGTGACGAACTAAACCTCAACAATTATCACTTTTGAATTGTACAGTAAAGTAGGCATGCTTTCGTTTAAGTGTTCAACTCAAGTAGTAAGGTAGATGAAAATCTGAACAATGTAAAGTGATGAGTTCAGCATAAATCTAAGTGCAGATGCATAGAATGCATGAACATGTACTATGTTCTCCCACTCTCAAGTGCTCAACCACTTGGTACTGTATATGGCCATTCGGCCCAGGGAAATCCATCGCGGAACATACTCGCTGCTGACTCAACAATCACTTGGTACCAAGGAAAAAGGGAATCCAACCCTGCAGAGAAATCCATCTCCAGGTATCAATGCTTCGGACAAATCCATGTCCAGGAAATCCATCCCTCAATAAGGCTTCAAACAAATCCATGTCCAAGGAAATCCATCCCTCAATATAATCTGCGCTAACTAGGGGTGTGTTACAGACTCCGGGGGGGGGCTCTTACAGCCCAAGCGCTATCACAAGCCAATCCAGGCAAAATCAATAGGACATGTTGCGACGTGCAGCCCGATCCTACAACTGTCACTCTTAATCAGGCTCTCAGCCTCACTCAGTCATCACTCGCCAGTCTCACTCACACGGGCTCACAATGCATGATCTGCCCCAATCAATGATATAATGTGCCAAACAACAATAACTGAGACATGATATGATATGCATAAACAGGAGGGAGTATGTAATACCAATGATACACATGAGATGACACTAATAGACGACCATTCAGGTCTCAACAGTATCGGTATGAAGCCTTAACACAATATTTAGCATGATTTCTAGCATATTTACATTAATCACATTGACAGAAGCACATATAACAACAAGAAGGAATCACTAAACGGACCATGGAATGAACCAGCTCACTATTCTCACGGTGCACGCCTGCTCGCTGCCACTTGGCATGTGCGTCACCTCAATTAAAATCACATAACACGTAGTTCGGAGTTTCGAACCCTCAGAACCAAGTTTGGAAGAGTTACTTACCTCAATCAAGCCAAAATATTACTCTGTGTTTCGTTTGCCACTCGACTCGGCCACCAAACACTCTGAAGCTATCCAAAATTAGCATATTAACATCAATGCATGCTAAGAGAATGAATCACATATGAAAATTATCAATTTAGGTCAAAAATCTCAAAATTAGTCAAACCCGGCCCCCGAGCCCACGTCTCAAAATCCAAAAAAAAATCACAAAACTCAGAAACCCATTCACTCCCAAGTCCAACCATACTAAATTTATCAAAATCTGACCTCAAATCGGTGTTCAACTCTCAAAAATCCACTTATGAAGTTTTCTACAATTCCCATCCCCAATTCTCTAACCAAATGATAGATTAAACGTTATAATCATGTGTTTTAGTCAAAACCGAGTCAGAATCACTTACCCCGATGGTTTCCTTGAATATCCCTCGAAAAATTGCCAAAAACCGAGCTCTCTAGGTCAAAGTATGAAAATAAAACCCTGATTCCCGTATTTATAGTGCACCCTCAGATTCCCATTCCGCTGACCGCGAAAAAGCCACCGCCGCCGAGAGCCAAAAACCTGACGCGGCCGCGCAATTCTCCAAACTCCTGAGATCTTGCAGGTCCTTCCGCTATCCGCATCAGCTTTCACCACTGACCGCGAAAAAGGTGCCTCCCCCGCGAACTTTCATTGCTGACCGCGGATTTCCAGCGCGGTCCGCGTTCCAAACTTCAGAGAACCCCCTCTGAACACCAGCAACTCCCTCAGCATACCAGCACTCTATTTTCCAACTGTTAATTCACCCCGCTAACCATCCGGAACACACCCGAGGCCCTTGGGACCTCAACCAACCTCACCATCACGTCCCATAACACCATTCAAACTTAATCAAACCTACAAGTCGCTTAAAACAACATCAAACGTCAAGTCGAATTCCGTATTCAAACCTAAGAGTCCCAAGAAACTACTAAATTCACAAGGGGCTCCGAAATCGAGCAAACCTTGTCTGATTAGTCTCAATTTTTGCACACAAATCAACAATGATACTACAAATCTATTCCAGCTTCCGGAATTCCATTCCGACCCCGCTTCCAAATTTTCCCATACTGACCAGAAATAAGCAAATTACTTATTTTGCCAATTCAAGCCTAACTCTAACCCGCACTCCCAAATCACATCCCAAACCCATACCAACAAATTTGATACCATTCACTACAACTGAATGTCACTTAAGGAATTAGAAATGAGGGAAATGGGCTAAGACTCTCGGAACGACCGGTCGGGTCGTTACATTCTCCCCCTCTTAAACAAACGTTCGTCCTCGAACGAGTCTAGAAACATACCTAGAGTCTCAAGTAGGTGTGGATATCTTCTCTGCATCTCCCGCTCGATCTCCCAGGTGGCCTCCTCCACCGAGTTCCCTCTCCACTGCACTTTGACTGAAGTTATATCCTTAGACCTCAACCTTCGGACATGTCGACCCAAAATAGCCAGTGGCTCCACATCGTAAGTCATATCACCCTCTAATTGCACTGTGCTGAAATATAGAACAAGGGAAGGGTCCCCAATATATTTTTGAAGCATGGAAACATGAAACACCGGATGCACACTAGACAAGCTGGATGGCAAAGCGAGCTCATATGCCACCTCCCCAATCCTCCTAAGTACCTCAAAAGGCCCAATGAACCGGGGGCTCAACATGCTCCTCTTCCCAAATCGCATGACACCCTTCATGGGTGATATCTTTAACAAAAGCTTCTCTCCAACCATGAAAAATACATCTCGGGCCTTCCTGTCCGCACAGCTTTTCTGCCTAGAATGCGCCGGTGCGAAGCCGCTCCTGAATAAACTTCACCTTATCTAAAGCATCCTGTACCAAATCTGTACCCAAGAGCCTAACCACGCCCGGTTCAAACCAACCGACCGGAGATCTACACCTCCTCCCGTACAAAGCCTCATATGGAGCCATCTGAATACTCGACTAATAGCTATTATTATATGCAAACTCCGCGAGTGGAAGAAACCGGTCCCATGAACCCCCAAAATCAATAACACAAGCGCGTAACATGTCCTTTAATATCTGAATAGTGTGCTCGGACTGCCCGTCCGTCTAAGGGTGAAAAGTTGTGCTTAACTCAACCTGAGTACCTAATTTTGTCTGCACGTCCCTCCAGAACTACGATGTGAACTGAGTACCTCTATAAAAAATGATGGAAATTGGAACACCATGCAATCATACAATCTCTCGGATATAAATCTCAGCTAACCACTCCGAAGAATAAGTAGTAGCAACAGGAACGAAGTGCGCGGACTTGGTCAGCCGATCCAGAATAACCCAAATAGCATCGAACCTCCTCGAAGTCTGTGGGAGCCCAACTACAAAGTCCATGGTGATCCACTCCCACTTCCACTCCGGAATATCCAACCTCTGATGCAACCCACCGGGTCTCTGGTGCTCATACTTGACCTGCTGGCAGTTGAGACACCAAGCCACAAATTCCACAATATCCTTTTTCATCCGCCTCCACCAATAATGTTGTCTCAGTCCTGATACATCTTCGCGGCACTCGGATGGATGGAATACCGCGAGCTGTGGGCCTCATCCTTTTTCATCCGCCTCCACCAAAGCCAACCCGGTCACGATGACGCCTATCGTGGAACTAGGAAATCCTACACACTCCTAGAGAAATCGATTTCTCATTTTAAAATAGTAGAAAACAACCTTTCATACTAGAACCTTGAATGAAAGATAAACACAAGTTGAAAACACGAAGAAAAAAATTAGATCCCAACAACGGGTGTCAACAAGTCATTAGCCATACTACACTTGTTCCAAAATTTACCAATGACAACATTGTCTGGAAATAGTCTAAATGCAATAAAAGGTAGATACGGAAGGAGAAAGACGGGGCTGCAATTGCCAGGCAGCTACCTAGCACTCTCTAAGTGATAATCAACAACAAATGATCAATTGGCGCTACCGTGGCCTCGGATACCTGAATCTGCACACAAGGTGCAGGGTTTAACGTGAGTACACCAACTCAACAAGTAACAAGTCCAAACTATGGGCTGAGAGGTAGTGACGAACAAAACATCAACAATTAATACATTTAAATTGTACAGTAAAGTAGGCATGCTTTCATTTAAGTGTTCAACTCAAGTGGTAAGGTAGATGCAAATCTGAATAATGTAAAGTGATGAGTTCAGCATAACTCTAAGTGCAGATGCATAGAATGCATGAACATGTACCATGTTCTCCCACTCTCAAGTTCTCAACCACTCGGTACCGTATATGGCCATTCGGACCAGGAAAATCCATCCCGGAACATACTCGTTGTTGACTCAACAATCACTCGGTACCAAGGAAAAACAGAATCCAACCCTGCGGAGAAATCCATCTCCAGGTATCAATGCTTCGGATAAATCCATGACCAGGGAAATCCATCCATCACTAATGTTTCGGACAAATCCATATCCGGGGAAATCCATCCCACAATATAATCTGTGCTGGGGTGTGTTACAGACTACGTAGGGGCTCCTACAACCCAAGCGCTATCACAAGCCAATCCAGGCAAAAAAAATAGGACATGCTGCGGTGTGCAGCCCGATCCCATAACTGACACTCACAATCAGGCTCTCGGCCTCGCTCAATCATCACTCTCCAGTCTCACTCACACGGGCTCACAATGCATGATCTATCCCGAATCAATGATATGATGTGCCAAACAACAATAACCGAGACTGAGACATGATATTATATGCATAAATAGGAGTGAGTATGTAATACCAATGATACACATGAGATGACAGCAATAGACGACCACTCGGGTCTCAACAGTATCGGCATGAAGCCTTAACATAATATTTAGCATGATTTATAGCATATTTACATTAATCCCATTGACAGAAGTATGGATATCAACAAGAAGGAATCACTAAACAGACCATGGAATGAACCAGGTCACTATTCTCAATGTGCACGCCCCCACGTCGCCACTTGGCATGTGTGTCACCTCAATTCAAATCACATAACACGTAGTTCGGGGTTTTGAATCCTCAGAACCAAGTTTGGAAGCGTTACATACCTCAATCAAGCCAAAATCCTACTCTGCATTGCCTTTGCCACTCGACTCGGCCACCAAACGCTCTGAATCTATCCAAAATTAGCATATTAACATCAATGCATACTAAGAGAATGAATCCCATATGAAAATTATCAATTTAGGTCAAAAATCCTAATATTAGCCAAACCCGACCCCTGGGCCCACTTCTCGAAATCCAAAAAAAATCATAAAACTTAGAGACCCATTCACTCCCGAGTCCAACCATACTAAATTTATCAAAATCCAACCTCAAATCGGTGTTCAACTCTCAAAATCCATTTACGAAGTTTTCTATAATTTTCCCCAATTTTCATCCCCAATTCTCTAATCAAATGATTGACTAAACGTCATAATCATGTGTTTTAGTCAAAACCGAGTCAGAATCACTTACTCCGATGGTTTCCTTGAAAATCCCTCGATAAATCGCCAAAACCCGAGCTCTCTAGGTCAATGTATGAAAATAAAACCATGATTCCCGTATTTATAGTGCACCCTCAGATTCCTATTCCGCTTACCGCGAAAAATCCACGGGCGGCGCGAGCCCTAAACCGCAGTTCGCGGAATTCCTGTCGTGCCCGCCAATTCTCCAAACTCCTGAGATCATGCAGATACTTTCGATGTCTGCGTCAGCTTTCACCGTTGACCGCGGAAAAGGTGCCACCCCCGCGAACTTCCACCTCTGACCGCGGATTTCCAGCGCGGTCCGCGTTCCAAACTTCAGAGAACCCCCTCTGAACACCAGCAACTCCCTCATCACACCATCACCCTATTTTCCAACAATTAATTCACTCGCTAACCATCCGGAACACACCCGAGGCCTTCGAAACCTCAACCAACCACACCATCACGTCCCATAACACCTATAAACTTAGTCAAACCTACAAGTCACTTAAAACAACATCAAACATCAAGTCCAATTCCGGATTCAAACCTAAGAGTCCCAAAAACTACTAAATTCACAAGGGACTCCGAAACCGAGCAAACCTTGTCCGAATAGTCTCAAATTTTGCACAAAAATCAACCATGATACTACGAATCTATTCCAACTTCCGGAATTTCATTTTGATCCCGTTACCAAATTTCCCATACTGACTGAAAATCACCAAATTACTCATTTTGCCAATTCAAGCCTAACCCTAACCCGGACTCCCAAATCACGTCCCAAACCCAAACCAGCCAATTCAATACCATGCACTACATTTTAAAATCACTTAAGGAAGTAAAAATGATGGAAATGGGCTAAGACTCTCGGAACGACCGGCCAGGTCGTTACAGTTAAGTACTCCAAAATCTCACAAATTCCTTTTATATAAATCACTTGTTGTTGTTCTTGGTCCATTATTTTAATTTTAAAAATTACTATTGGTGTGAATACTAAATATACTAGACTATACAAATTACATATATTTTTTAATTACCAATGCACCCATTTCTCTTTTTAATAAATAAAGTTGGTTTAAAATTTTATTGTATAATATATGTGTTGATACTCAATTTTTCCTCAAATTATTTTCAAACCGGTATATAAGATTTCAAAATCACTCTTTGCAATAATAAATATTTTTCCTCTTTTTTCGTATTTTATCTAAATTATTTCCCTATTTATTTAATATTGTATATTTTTATAATTCATAAATTACGCTCTAAATAATTTTAAAATATTTTCCAAGTTCAGTATGTCATTTATAATCACTTTTTATTTATTAAAATGCAATTATTTCATAAAGTGGCTAATTGAGTCTTATTTAATTGCAATTACAATTATTTTGCAATTACGGCCTAATTAGACATTTTATACCTTTTAAATTCGAATTTATGTTTCTCACATTTTTAATATTGTCTAATTATTGTAATTTTACTTATTTGAACTTAATTTAATTTTTTATACAATTATTAACTATTTTAATTAATTAACTATCTTATTTTATTGGATATTTAACAATTTGCCACATCTATTTAAATCCTAGCCACATTTTTTAACCAATCTTTAAACCCAATTCATCCCAGCCCAATCCTAAAATACCCAACCCATACCCCAATTAAATACCCGGCCCAACCCCCGGCTGATCTGAGTCGTTGATCAAGTGAGATCAACGGCCCAGATCTCTTATTACCTTAATTAACCCTAACCTAACCCCCCCCCCCCCCCCCCCCCCCCCCCCCCCCCCCCCCCNTAACCCCTAACCTAACCCCCCCCCCGTCTCTCACTTTTCCAAGCCACTCTCTCTCTCTCTTCTCGCCTCTTCCTCTCCCCTTCTCTCTAGAACCTTCTGGCTCTTTGTCTTCTCCGATGGCCTTCAGCCTTCATCTCCGGCCACTTCCAGGCTCACCTCCTTCAACCACCGGCCACTATGAAGCCTATCTCTCCAGGTCCCTTCACCTCTGAAGCCTTTAAGGTTTCGTCCATGGAAGACGACTACTAGAAGCTCTTGCTTGAGATTGTTTCCCGGCCTTCTCCGGTGGAGTTTTGACACGACTATGCCTGAACCACCACGACCTCTGAGTTTCACGGCAGGTTCTCCGATTTCTCTCTAGGTTCTCACGAAACCCTAATTTTTGCCTAAAACCTCTTGAATCTCTGGTATTTTAATGATTCTTACCTATTTCTCTAGGTTTTACTTTATTCTCAACTCAATATTCAAGATTCAACAGCTTTTAAACGTTTTTTACTTCCTTTTAAAACTAGGGTTTCTCTAAGCTCTTCTGTACCCATTTAAACTGATTTTTCCCTTTTGTCTCAAACCTTTTCTTTGCATATCTCGACTGATTTTATACCTTTGTTACTTTTTAAACTTGCATATGTCTAAAGCCCTAACTTTTAAGGTTTTTCTATCTGGTTTCTTCGTATTAGCTTGACTGTTTGGTTCTTATTATGATTCTGTGTTTGTCATACTTCGAATAAGTTTTACTAAAACCTTAGCCTACTTGTGTTACCTCTATGTGATTACTTATCTGTGTCTATGCATCTCTTACCTCTTTCCGTCAAATAATGATGAACTTATCAGTTGCTATGATTGTTTGTTTCCTCTATATATGTGTTGAAATATAGAATCCTAACTCTCTCTTGACTGATTCCGATTTCCTCACTCGATAGTCTGATTAAAAGATTTCTTTTAAAACCTCAGAATTCTATTTGTCTGTTTAAATTAATTGATTCTTTTACCTTATATGTTGAGGTACTCTGTTTACTGAATCATTTTCCTTAATTGAAGTCTTCTGAATTTAGCTCTAATTGACTACCATATACTTAATGAACTTTGATTCCTTCATTACTAGTCATGTACTAATTGATATTACCTTATATGTCACTGATGTTACTGTTTGAATTTGAATCCCTTGACTTGAGGGAATACTTGTCTTGATGGCCGACTGATTGATTATGAGTTCCTTAATTACCATGCTACTTTGATCCTTTCCTTATTTAGTCTTGTAATATTTTCTGTTTACCTTATGTGCTATGTGTTCTTTACCATTTTCGAGTTTGAATCCCATAATTTAAGGGAGCCGAGTATTTTTTATACTGATTTGATTATGCTTGCTCTTATGACCAATTTTTATGATCCTTACCTTATTTGATCAGTTGTTCCCAACTATAAGTATTCTTGCTCTTTCATTAAGCAGGGGGGATCAATCGACATCACTCTAAATTCTCTCTATACTACTCTCTCTTGCTCTCTCTCTTTTTATCTGTCTTTGCTCTATTTGATGCTCCCTACTCTTGCTTATTATTAGCCGGCTATAAGCAAAGGCTAATAGTGCTATCACTTAGCTCTCTTCTGCTTTGCTCCCTCTCTTGTCACTGGTATGTTCTAATTTAAGGTTACAGCATCCTACATAATATGTTTCAATTTTGGTTAAGATTCATGTTGTTTCTTTTGTACTTTTACTTATGGTTCTATTGCCTACCATGTAACTAGCATGTCCACTCTCTTTCTATGATCTCTCTTCTTCTTCTAGTATAACATGACTCCTGTTTTCCTCTATGTGATTCATTATGGCCTATGTGACTCTTTGACTATGTGGTTACTTTCCCTATTCTGTCTGTGCATATCTAGCATCTCTTTATGTACTTTCTGTCTGGCTTCTAATGTACCTATAATAATGGGTATTCTTAGATTTGTATATCCATATTACATTTTTGTGAAAAATCTGTAACTTTGTTATAAGGACTGGATATGCGCAAATATGTTGCTGTGAATTACTTGTCCCCAATCCCTCTCCTCTGCCTGTGTTTGTCTTTTTGGAACTCTGCATACCTGCTGCGTTGTGACTGTCTTGTTGTTGCCCTTCTCAAACTGGTTTTCATAAAAACCCTTTGTTATCTATGAAACTATGTGATTTCAAAACTCCCTTTAAACTCAACTCTGAGCACTTCACACATCTCTTAGACCTTTAGGATCCACCCCCTCAGTGTGAGCATTGCTTAGGGACCTTGAGTTTCCTCTGAACTTTGACACACTGAGGTAGGTAATTCTACACTGCACCTACCTCAACTTTGGTGATTACTGGGTACTGGTATTGGCCAGGGCCCTCACAAGGATCTTTGGGAGCTTTGCCGCACCCAGGCTATGTGAGGCTGTGAAACTCGAAAGAGGTGAGGCTAGAAGATTGGGCCTGTTTGAAGGCTCCCTATAGAATAACTTCTTGTTTCCTTTTCTATAATTGTTGTAATTCATTTGATATGGCCTGTAATAATTTGTAAACAAACAATTGGGGCTGGGTAGTGAATATGGGGGGAACTATGCATGTTTAGTGTAGTATGGGTAGAAATCATGGCTATAGGCTTTATTTCTCTATGTGTGCAATAGTATCATGCTTAGGACATGCATACCATGCATTGAAAATCATGCTTAGTTTCTTTATTTCCAGCATGTCTATTGTACCCATGACATTTCTTGCACCATGTTCCCAGTTATAACTCTAAACAAGTAACAAAATGTACCGCTCATGCATTATTATAACCTGACATATAGAAACCATGTCTTTAGGATGACAACTTTGTGCATTAGATATCCTTCCATTAGGATTTCTTATTTATCAGAATCTGAACGCCTAGTTAACATGTATCTAATCTAATGATCTCACTAAAATGTGGTCAACCGGCTTGAAACGTTTTTTGTATCATCACTCATGTCCCTTAAAATCAGAGCTAAATATGCATGTTCCTTTAGGCAATGTATACGACGCTTAGGCAAACTTTAGCCCTAATGCACAATTAAAATCAAATTAACTATATTCTACTATGCTGGGATTAATCTGCCTCTTTTAAATTTCCCAAACTTTGACTCTCTGCTTTCCTGAAATCCACTCTACCTTTGTTAAAAACTCCCATTCTGTTTCGAAATGGTTTTGAAGTTGTGCAATTTTTACTTCTCATTGCTGATTTCAAAACTCTTGTTCCGTTATGTTTTTTTTTCTCGAACTTTTAGAGTTACTTCATTATACCAAGTTGTTTTATTTCTGAATATTTGCTAAACTATTTTTTTAAAATGATTTATTAAAGTCTTATGAACTACTGGATCCTTATACTCACTTTGGATTATTTGATTTCAAATAAAGGCACTCCTGTTTAAATTACTGATTTTCTGAGAACTATCCAAATTGTTGTGCACTCTTAAGTCCTAACGTTGCCCTAAATCACTGTATTCCTGAAAATTACTTTTTTTGAATCACGCAGTCTTAATTAAATTTCCTGCCTTCATTAAGTTTTCTAACCCAGATTCCTACCATTTTACTAAAATTCCTATTTTCAAAGTCATGTCTTGAGACTTTAATCGTGTTTGAGACGTGCCACTTACGTGTCTATGTGTGGAGGGATTTGTGAGCCTTTCTTTGTCTTTATGTGTTTCCTCATATGTGCAGTCCTACTTGTTTTGGTATGTCGCTTAGTGTTTTATCCTTTAAACCTAAGGGTTCAGCCTAGTTCCTGCCTTGTAGGATTAGTAGTCCTAAACACCCTCTAGGACGTATAGGATGGGGCGGGTAATAGCACGCAATAAGCATTTGTGACCAACACACGCGTTTTAAATAACCTTTACGGGGTAGGAGGGGTAGAATACGGATATGATGACCGATGCGCTAATACCACGTGTAGCCGCCTCTTCGAGATGTGACATACCGGGTATTGCATTGAAGTGATCCGTATTACTTTAAACCTAGGATAGTTTCTTTCAAATGTTTTCCCTATAATGTTTTCAAAATCTTTTGATAAAGACTTGTACTTGTTTGAAATCCCCTCTTATCTGAATTTTATTTGCTACTTGTTTATCGTCCAAATTCACAAAAATTATTGGCTGGGACCCACAGTTGTGGATCTTGAGGGGTGCCTAACACCTTCCCCTTGGGATAATTTCAAGCCCTTACCTAATCTCTGGTAACGCAAACTAGTTTATGAGTTATCAACTCTATGTGCCCTAACGCACCGTAAAAAATCGTTAGGTGGCGACTCTTCCTTAAACCTCTTCCTTTAAGGAGTTGTCCATAATGTCCTAAACCCGATCTCTTCGTACCTAACCCGTGCGGAAAAAGGGGCGCGGCAATATGCAGTTGATCATCATGTATGTACATGTATATTCGTATATTACATCATTGCATGGTTAGTATAGAGTTCGATCGACTAACTTAAGAGTGCAAAATGTGTAGGCGTTTAATTAAAATCAAAGTTGAATTAGATAATGTAAAGTCTCCAAGGAACTTCAACTTCGTTCACTAATACTTGCAATGTCTCCATACATTTGGTGCAATGAATTCGTTAAAATTGGGATGTTGTAAATTCTTTTAAAATTTAGAAAATCTACCTAATTTAGATTTTTCAATTCTATACTATGTTTATTCGGTTGTATTATTTAATATTTTTTTCTCTTTTTTTCTCCTCTAATTCTGAAAGCAGGTAAATGCCAACTATTTCAAAAGTAGTGGACCAAGAAGAACAATAAGTGATTTAAATTAAATGAATTTGGGAGATTTTGGATTATTTAACATATCAAGGGATATTTTTAAAAGTTTGCTGATTGTAGGGGTAGTAGGCCCGATAGTATAACGGTATGGATAAACTTGGCCGTAATATAACGGATGTTAAATGTAGACAATATATGAAAATAGCGTGGAATATTTGACCCTTTTCCCAAATCATAATGAACTTCTTAACCCAAACTATCAAATAAGAAATAATGTCTAAGATCACTATTGATGTGGGCATTTTATTTTTGGCAATATACATAGTTTACCCATCAACCTTGAAGCGAAATTCTTGTTACACACTTCTCTTTCACGGAAAATCTTTTATACACCCAACCTTTCAAAAGTGTGTCTAAGACACACTACTTTTGACCAGATTGAACTTGCGTGTTTACACACAAAAAAAGCGCGTGAAGCCCATAAAAATCCCATTTTTTGTTCTCCTTCCCCACTAGAACCCCTCCCCCTCATTTTCTATCCCAAATATAATTTTTGAAAGAACATATCAATTTTAGATGTAAAATTGAGCGACTTTTGTTGGATTATTTTTCAAATATTGTGAAAACTATTTTTTTTGTGATAGATTTAAAGGCTTTAACAATAGTAAAAAAAAAAAATTAGAATCCACCATTGTTGGGGTATCGACAAAAGCTTGAAAATTCAATTGGGTCTTGTTGATTATTGGGTTATTGAAACCAATTTGTTGCTCGGTTATTTTCGACTAGTTGTATATATAGTATGGTTGAATTTTAGTGTTGTTAGAAATTTTCTCACAAACAACTATGGTGGTAGCAACAATGGAAGATACAAAATGGAAAGATGAGGAAAATGAGTTTTAATTTTAATTTCTAATATATTTTTTCCTTTTTAAAGTCAATGTCACGTGTCACCACCCTATTAGGGTGTGATTTTTACGTTATCTGAAAAATTGGTCAACCACAAAGTGGCGTGCCTTAGACACACTTTTGAAAGGTTGAGTGTGTAAAAGGTTTTCCGTGAAAGAGAGGTGTGTAACAAGGATTTCGCTGCAAAGTTGATGGGTAAACTATGTATTTTGCCTCTTTTTTTTCTTCATGCTTTCTTTTACCTTTTTTTCCCTTAAACAATTACTATAATAAAAAAATTGCAATCGTAATTCTCGTTCTCTCCTTTTCACCATAGAGGAAATCATTGTGTTTTTTTTAAATCAACGTGAGAAACAACAAAAAAAAAGAATTCATTAATTTATTAATTCATACCCGAGAAATAATTTTTAAAGCTCTTGCTTACTTGGGTTGGAGGAGTTTTTTTCAGGAGAAATTAAAAAATAGTTAGATTTACAAGTGGTCATTCAAAAACATCCACAATTTCAAAATTAATCGAAATTTAGCCACTTGTTATGTAAAGATAAAACTGAACGAAAACACTGTTCAAAATCCGGAAAATACTTCAGCATAATATACTGAAATTCCAGTATAATATACTCGATACTGGAGTTCCAACATAAGTATTGGAACTCCAGTATATTATATTGGAGTTCCAGTATAATATACTGGACTTCAAGCATAATACACTCGAGTTGTAGTATGATATATCGGTCCAACATAATATGCTGGAAGTTCATACACAAGTGCTCCAATCTCTAGTATATTATGCTGAAACTTTTCGCGTGTTGGAGTTCCAGCATGATATGCTGGAAGTTCGTACACGGTGCACCAATCTCCAGTATATTATGCTGGAACTTTCCGTGTTGCACCAAAATAGTGGTTATTTTTCAATGACTTTGCAAACGCTTGCTATTTTTGAATGATCAATCCAAAAATTGACTAACCCGTGCTATTTGTACGTTTTTCCCAAAGGACAAAAGCAACGCCGTTTGGATTAAAACATATTATATATTTATGAAAAAATTAATCTAAAATATTTTCCAGAAACCAAAAATTAACCAATACTAAAGGTGAACGAGCAGTTGAGCATCATCAGTAATTTGATAAGGAATATTATAAATACTTTGAAATAAAAAATTATGTCAATAAATATGGAATGTGTTATAAAATACATATTATATAGATGTCCACTAATCAAATATAACTCCCACTACTTTTCTCCATTATCTCCACTACTTCTTACCATTATGGTTGTAACTCTCATACCTCCATAACCTCCTCCGTGATCTTCCCCATTATCTCAATAGTTAATACCATGTTCATGACATCCATTTGTATTACCTCAAGATCATTCTATAAATAGAGGGTTTGGGCATCACAGTGTACACACATGAATACATGGAAGAAATAAGAATCTCTCATCTCTTTTGGCGTGTTTGGTACGAAGGAAAACATTTTCCGGAAAGGTTTTCTAATTTTCTCATGTTTGGTTGACTTAAATATTTTGGAAAATATTTTCCTTACCAACACATTTTTTCCCCAATTGGAGGAGAATGTTTTCCTTATCAAAAGAAGGATTTCCAAAACTCTTTCTCGACCTTCCCCATCCTATTCGTTGAAAATTTGGGCATTTCGTTGCCATATCAATGTTGTGGTCAAAATAAATTTTGTATAACTAAGATAGTTTTACTTCATTTATATTTGATCATGTGGTTGTTCGTGAAATAGTTCAATGTGGACTTTCATTAAAGTTCGGAAAAAAATAATTGATTATTAGGAAGTAGTATATCATGAAAGGCTCAAGGGTGAGTCCACTTAGACTTATTATGCCAATGTATAAGGGTAAGACATCATGTTTGAGCCCTGGTACACTATGATGGTAAGAGTTAGATTTGAGTCCCAACTCATTATGGCCTAACATGTCTTTATATGGGTAAGGCATTGGGTTTAAGTCTTAATGCACCATATTGATGATATAATGATGATTAAAGAAAAATAATGTATTTTTCATGAAAAAGCATTAAGTTTGTCCCACTTGATTTACTCCATTCTTGAAGTGAACGTGATAACTGTGAATAATAAGTCTAAATAAATACAAGTGGTTGACCAATGAACGTGGGCGTGCCAAAGATCAAATAATAATAACAGTAATCATCATGGTAATTGTAAAAGGGAGAACAATAAAGATTATCAAAGTGGCCCTTCAAAGGTGAAGGAACATGTATCAATGTGGTCTGTTAATACGAGACACGTTCACGTGATTATAGCCATTTATTGAAAGTGCGTTCACATGATTATAGTCCATTCGTTGAAAATTTATGATAAGCATTGTAAATGCTGACTCATTCCTAAAAGTAAATGTTGAAATATATGTAATAAAAAATATGCAAAAGAATGTGCTTATGCATGATTGTATAAATACCACAACTCACCTCTAAGGGAGGTTTGAGAGAATTAATGATAATGAAATTTACAATGTGGTTACATGGTCATTGTGATGACCCAAAGGGTCGTCTTATGGATTACGACTCCATTCCAGGCCCTTAAAAGACAAATTTTAATTACCGCGATTCGTGTGCGCAGTCCGGGCGTGAATCCGGAAAGCGTTGATAAAATACGAGAAATAGAAATTTCTAAAGTTAAAATTTAGTTTTAGTTGACTTTGGTCAACATTTTGAGTAAACAGACCCGGATCTGTATTCCGACAATCCCGGGAGGTCCGCAGTAAAATATGGGACTCGGGCGTATGCCCGAAATTGAATTTCGAGGTCCCTAACCTTAGAAAATAATTTTTGAAAAAAAATTATTCTGCTGGTTAATTCAAGAAATAAAGAAATGAAATAATATGTGAAATTTATGATATCGGACCCGTATTTTGGTTCCGGATCCCGTAACAAGTTCGCTATGTTATTTAAATCTATCTGTGAAGTTTCATGGGAATCGGAGTTGATTTGATGTAATTCGGACATCCGGTTGAAAAGTTAGAAAATCTAAGTGTTCTTGAGAAAATCATGAGTTTTGAGGTTAAATTTGTAGTTTTTGATGTTATGTTGATGATTGGTTCGCACGAGAAAGTCTGTGTGATATTTTTAGACTTGCGTGCATGTTTGGTTTGGAGCCCCGAGGGCTTAAGTGAATTTCGGATAGGTTTAGGCTTTGTTGCGCTTGTTTTGATGCTTCATCGTCGTTTCTTCAAGCATAAACGACACCACAATAAGCAAATAAGCTCCAAATTTAGTTTTTATTGAATCATTAGATCCGTATCGTAATTACGTAGCCATAGGAAAAAGAATCATCGGATTTGGACATCGTATGAGGAAGTTATGCCCATTTTAGTGTCGGAAAAAGTTTATTGGTGCCAGATGTCGCAAATGCGAACTCCGTGTCGCAAATGCGACATTTGCAGCCTATTAAATGAGATTTTAGACGGGATTTTCACCCATTTTTCAATTCTCTCAAACCCTAAAATTCCATAGGCGATTTTTCAAAGACCCAAACTTCTCCAAATCATTGGTACGTGATCTTTAACTAATTTCTTTCATTCCTTAACGACTTTTAACAAGATTTCAATTAAGAATCTAGAGTTTTCATGGTAAAAATTAAATTTTTTGGGTAGAACTTACGAAATTCAAATTTGGGGGTTTAGACCTCGAATTGAGATCGGATTCTAAAACTAATTGCATATTCGGGCTCGGGGGAGAATGGGTAATCGGGTTTTGGTCCGAACCTCGAGTTTAGACCAAGTGGGTCCGGAGTCAATTTTTGTAGTTTGATAAGAAAACACAGGAGAACTATTGTTTTTCAATAAAGTTGATCCCTTTAGGCTATGATTGATAACATTGAACCAATTGTGATTAGATTCGAGCGGATTACAAGCAAATTCTAAAGGAAAGGCAGTGCTAGAACAGTGAATTGCTTGTGAGATTGAGGTAAGTGCTTGGTTTAACCTTGACTTGAGGGAATATGAATCCCCAACCTGATTGTTATGTGAAATTACTTGTGTGTGGTGTATAGGTGAGGTGACGAGTACCTATGCACTACTAAATTATTTCTTTAACATGATCCCTCTCCCTGTTTCCCATTTATTTGCTTCCTGGCTTAACTGTTTTATGATCATTGAGGTTTACATGGCTATTTGGTTTCATTAGATTATTGCCAAGTATTGTGCAAGTGTGTTAAAAGTGTTGGTTGTTCCCTTGATTTTGTTATGGTACATAAAGACTGAGTTGGATGACAGTGTTACGGTATTTACATATATTCTGGTTGGTTTCATTTTGAAATGATATTGGATACAGCTTATGAGCTATACTGTTTTGTTTTTACAATTGTTGAGATAAAAGTGTTGTGAAAGGCTTGGCCTGAATTGTAAAAATTTATAAATAAACTGATATGATATGTCTGGTAGGAGCGGGTTGCACGCCGCAACAAGGAGTGATAAGGGTGGACATGTGGGATCGGGTTACACGCCGCAACATGAGTAATAAGGGCGATATATATATAGGGAGGAGCAACAAGGGTGGATAGGTGGGAGGGGGTTGCACGCCGCAACAATGAGCAATAAGGGAAGACACTGGTATTTTACTGAATTTCAAAAAGCAAAAATTTGAGAAATTGTTGTTTTACTTTACTATTTTACGTATTTTTCACTTACTTTATTTTAAAAGTCAAAACTTTGTAAATTTTGGAAATTTATGTGAGATTTTGGTATATATATATATATATACTATTACATGTTAAGTTACATTGCCCCGCTTTAGCCTCGTCACTACTTCGTCGAGGTTAGGCTCGACACTTATTTAGTACATGGAGTCGGTTATACTGATACTATACTGTGCACTCTTTTGTGCAGATCCAGGTACCGGTCAGAGTTAGGAG
>ML287314.1:0-41113 GCA_005239495.1 Nicotiana undulata
CTTAGAAAACCTTTATCTTTTGGACCTGTTCTCTTACAATCAGCAAAACCATTTTGAGACTTCGTTAACTAAATATTGAGGAATATCAATTATAGAACATCCACTTGTGCATCCATAACCTAATGATACTTGTCAGATTGGGTGTTATTCTTTCGCTAGCTTGCAGCTCTTCTTTCATGGAAATTCTTCAATAAATTTCCTTTTTCTATTACGTATATTGATGAGATTTCGTCAACTAAATATGAGGAACTGTCTTCCTTCCTTTCTATCTTGTTATGCTCAGGTATCTTATACATAATTCCCTCCTGCTCATTGCATGGTTACTATAGTACTTGTAATCTATGTTGTGTGGACTCTCCAAAAATGCTGCCGCACCGTGTCGGATCCTCCAAAAATGCACTACTTTTGGAGGATCCGACATGCACCTGGCGACATTTTTGCAGAGTCCGATAAACATAGCTTGTAATTGGCCTATATTATTTGCAAAGATATTCGCCTCTGGCGTATTTTACTTAATTTCTATTTGTCACAAGCAGATTAGGGACTCCAACCGTGCAATGATCCTAACTGCTGCAACACAGCAACAATGCAAAGTTCTCGATTTCGGTATAGCTCGTGACGATGAGCAGGAGATTGAGACGACACTAGACAATGCATTTGCTTCTGGAATTGACATCCTTGTCTGCTCTGGAGGTGTTTCCATGGGAGACCGGGATTTTGTGAAGCCTTTACTTCAAAAGAAAGGGAGAATATTATTTCAGAAGGTAATGCTGGCAATTTCTGTTTACAGATTTTGGAAACTTGTATTTTCAAAGGGTAATGCTCACTGCGGATGCTTATGGGATTGAGCAGGGAGCTTGTGCTATACAATAGTGTTTCTTGCTTGTATCTACACATGTCTTACTTTAGGGCTTTTTTCACTTTTGGCTGGTGCCCCAATATAATTACGGGCTGTGGCTCAAATATACAAAACATATTGGTATGTATATACACAGATATACATCAGTGTTTCTTGCTTGTATCTACACGCGTCTTGTATCTGTGAAATCAGGGAAATAAGTACTTTATTTTCATTCTTTGCAAATCCAGGTTCTCATGAAACCAGGAAAGCCTATCACATTTGCTGAGATCGTTCCCAGATCATCCGACGGGACTTCCGGTAAGATTCTTGCATTCGGGCTACCTGGAAATCCTGTGAGCTGTTTGGTCTGTTTCCATCTCTTTGTGGTTCCAGCCATTCGACACATCTCTGGGTGGGCAAACCCTCATCTTCCAAGGTTGCGAAGAGTGCCCCTCAATCCTTTTTCTATTCAACGTTTGGTTGATTTATAGTCGTCCAATTTCACTAAAGCAGTATCTGTTTCTAATAATTGTAGAGTGCAAGCTCGTGTAAAGCATTCAATTAAGACAGATCCTTTCCGTCCAGAATACCATCGAGCTGTTATCTCCTGGCAGTTGAATGATGGGTCGGGTTCCCAAGGGTAAGCGTCTTATTTTCTGTTTTTGTTTCTCTTTCTTTCAGAACATGCAGTTCCATCCAACTATAAACTTTGAAGAGTAAATTTTGAGAGTTAGCAGTTAATATCATTTTCCAAATGTATTCATCAAAATATCATTTCCCAAATGCACTTACTGGTGTCATATATGCTGGTTTCCTGGATTTTTAGCCTATTGTAGCTCCCTTCTTGTTTATTCTTTGTCCGATGTATTGCATATTGCAAATTATGAAGTGCTTAATATACGATCTTTTTCAGTGATAAAAAATCATTTGATGTGAATGCTATTCTTTTATTTGCTTTGTAGTCTTGGATGTACAATATATCAATAATTCCAAATTTGACCTATTTGTAACACATGTTCGTGCTTTTAACCGGTTCATAGATCACAAGATTGTACATTTTTGCTGCTTCATTGTTTCTCCTGTAAAATCCTAAGGGGTTGTTTGGTTCAAATCCTAAAAGATTCATTTGAGCCCCAAGTAGAGCAGGCGGTTCATGCATCTGTTGATATTTTGTTTTGGGGAAGGAGAGAAGAGGGGTCAAGGTTAAGATGTCCAATACTTCGTTCATGCTTTATTAACTGTTGCAGTGGATGGCATCAAATGCTTCTTTTTCCTCTTTATGATTTACAGGTTCATGGCTGAGAGTACAGGTCATCAAGTTAGTAGTCGACTTCTCAGTATGAAATCAGCCAATGTTTTGTTAGAGCTTCCGGCTTCAGACGCTTCATTACCGGCTGGTGCTTTAGTGTCTGCAATTTTGATTTCTGATATAAGCAATTCGCCAGGGAGCAGGAATTTGCAATTGCCAGGCTTAAGTAGCATCCAACAAGAACATAAGCCAGCAGCTGCAAATACTGGCAGTTGTGAAGATTCTGAATTTAGGGTAGCTATTCTTACAGTAAGTGATACTGTTGCTGCAGGATTGGGACCTGATCGCAGGTAATTTATAGTAGGGAGCTGCTTCTCTTCTATATTTGCCATTGTATTAAGTTGCTCCTTTGTTTCGAACTTATGTTCCATATATTACAATATTTCATAATATCTTACTATATGCGCGCTTATCTTTTCTCCTTTCTTCCTTCTGCTTATTTCTAATCCTCTATTTCCTTATTATTCTGCATTCATGCAAACAGTTGAGAGAGAAAGAGTTCATTACTGCCATTTTGGCATGCAATTTTCTGTTAGCTTGTAATTTGTTAATGACATGCATATCGTAAGATTTAAGCTTGTTAAACTGAAAGTTACTCAGGAAAGATGGTATGTCTAACTATTTGCAAGAAAAGAGGAAGTACTTCAAACTTTATAGTCATTGGAAACCATTGTTAAGAATGAAACTCTTATTTTCATTTGCCTCCATAACCACTATGAATGAATGACCTACATCTATCTCTTGGTAAAAGTTACTTCATTTGCTTCCACCCACTATAAATGACTACTCTAACTACTCTATATCTTGAGTTTTACCACTCTTTGTCCGTAAATGACTACTCTAACCACTATGTCTTGGGTTTACCACTCTTTGTCCGGAGATATATTGGTGCAACTGCCACGTCAGTTAGTTTAAAATTGAGAGAGATGCATCAGGATACACCTTTTTGGTTCGGGATTCCAGAAGGGTCACTTTAGTGATGCAAAAGGAAAAGTTGCAAATCTGATATTGCTCCATGTAAAAGTGAAACGTGTGTACTCAGACTCTTCTACAAATATTAAGCTACTTCCTATTACTTGGTGTTTGAATGGCTCCCTTCTCCCACCTCTTTTATATAAAGACAGAACTTGCATCAGGATACACCTTTTTGGTTCGTGATTACAAAAGGGTCACTTTAGTGATGCAAAAGGAAAAGCGGCAAATCTGATATTGCTCCATGTAAAAAGTGAAACGTGTGAGTGCTCAGATTCTTTGCTACAAATATTAAGTTACTTTAGTTGGTGTTTGAGTGTCTCCCTTCCCCTACCTCTTTAAATAAAGACTGAAGTTGCATCAAGATACACCTTTTTGGTTCGTGATTCCAAAAGGGTCACTTAAGTTATGCAAAAGGAAATGGCAAATCTGATTGCTCCATGTAAAAGTGAAACATGTGAGTACTCAGACTCTTTGCTACAAATATTAAGCTACTTGCTAGTACAGTATTACCTGGTGTTTGAATGGCTCGTGTATCGTTAATTAGGAACCCATCACTTTAGCTTCCAGAAGAGGCAAGGTTTACCATCCTAATGATAAAACAACCGGGAGGATTCCTTGTGGTAGTCATGTTTGAGAAGTTGAAACTTCGCGGTAGGCATGTGCACTTTGACAAGCCTTTCTCCCCAGAAGAACTAGCTCTGCTTCTATTTTTTCCTTGGTTTTCCGGGAGATAAAAGAACTACTACTGTACAATTGATTTGATCTGATGGTATTTCTTTTCTTTCCACTTAAAATGTCTCATTTGCAAGTGAACATTTTGTCAAATGCGTAGATATTCTATTTTGGGTTCATCATAAGCTGATTACTTTAAAAAAAGGGTAACTCGGTGCCACTAAGCTCCGGCTATATGCACGGGGTCCGAGGAAGGGCCAAAGCATATTGGGTCTTTTGTACGCAACCTTACCTTACATTTCTACTAGAGGTTGTTTCCGCGGCTTGAACCCCTGACTTCCTGTTGGCACGGAAGCAGCTCTTATCATCGCGCCAAGGTCCCCTTCCATAGGCTGATTCCTTTCTATGCATTAACATTATTTTTTGTTAAAGAAATGGATCTTGGGCCTAACTCAATCCCAAAAGCTAGTTCAAGAGGTGAGGATTGCTCAAGCCATACTAAGGGGATCATTCATCCCTTAAAGCACCGATGCAGGACTCTTAACCGACACCTGGACATCTGGAGCGTGGGAATTTAATATGAGGGCCCAACATCGGGAAACGAGAATTGGGATGAATGCAGCGCTTGGGATGAGTGCAGCGCTGATACCATGTAAAGAAATAGATCTCGGGCCTACCTCAACCCAAAAGCTAGCTCAAATGAGGATTTCCCAAGCCTAAGGACACTCATCCCTTTAAGCACCGATGTGGGACTCTTCACAGTTTTCACCTTTTGGATAAATTTACATGACTGCTTGATATTTTCTTGCTCCCATAATATGTTAGAACCCATTAGAAAGGCTCCCCTTCCCTGATTATCAACTGGTTTGAGTTTCTTTTTGCTATATGATCTCGCAGTGGTCCAAGGGCAGTTTCTGTCGTCAATTCATCGTCAGAAAGGCTTGGAGGGACAAGTATAGTTGCAACAGCTGTTGTGCCAGATGATGAGCAAAAGATCAAAGACATGTTGCAGAAGTGGAGTGACATTGACAAAGTGGATCTTATTCTTACCCTTGGTATGCTCCTAAGTTATTATGGTCATGGTCCCATTTCTTTGCCGAGCTGATAATATTTTTTTGTAAATACTCTTATTGGATGAGTCAGGTGGGACCGGCTGTACGCCAAGGGATGTTACCCCTGAAGCTACCAAAAGTATGATACAGAAAGAAACACCTGGTCTTCTCTATGTTATGATGCGAGAAAGTTTGAAGGTATCAAAGTTCTCATATCACTGTTATTCCATGGGCATTTTATTCAATTGCATATGTATTAATTGTGGTAAAATTTAACTGATAGTTTATACACCCTTGTCTGTATAATCTTAACCTAGTTCATTGCCGAAACTATGGGGGCGTTGAAAAACAATGAAAAGATAGAACTAGGTGCACAACCACATGCTCATGTCACAAGATCTTTGTTGCTTGTTACCACTTCTGAAAAGAAGATAATTTACTTTACAAGTAAAATATTAGGATAAGAAGACATTCTATGACGTTGTACGGAGATAACAACAGACCAAGTACTTAGTTGAATTTTTCCTGTCTGCCTAACTTTGATAGACAGAGTTATCCGGGGATAGTCGAGGTGTCTGTAAGCTGGTCCAGACACAACTGTTATCCAAAAAAGTATATAAATGAAATAAAAGGGAGAAGGAGTAAGCTTTGAAGCTGACTCTGTTCTGGCCCAAAAAGAGCTGTATCCCAAACTACACCCCACCCACCATGAAAAGTATCTCAAGCTTTGAATTTGACTCTTTTCCTCAAGTATAAAAATGAACGTAGAGAATTCAAGTTAAGCAAGTGAATTTTCTGTCTGCCTTTCTGGTGGCCTTCTTGTATAAAAGCAACGAGGGATGTGTATCATCAAACAACTAATGACGTGACCTTCGTTAGATAACATCAGATATTTCATCTTCGTCAGGATTTCTATATATCTCTGTTAGCCCTTCTCCGATGGTTGAACATTTCGCATGCTTACTCAAGGCCGCTATAACTTTTTTCCCTGACCTAAAAAAATATTTGAATTTCTTCTAATTTCATGATGCATCTGACTTCACACAGGTAACGCCTTCTGCAATGCTCTCACGTGCAGCAGCTGGAATAAGAGGATCAACATTGGTAAGGCCACAAGTCCAAACTAATGCATCTTTATTATCATGCACCACAAAACACACCAACACAAAGTGATTGATATGCCATTGAATTTATCTTCACATTGTTGTGGTGATACATAAAATCCCCTCTTCATCATTGCTCTTGAAACTGATTTCCACTTCCCTTTTTTTTACAAAACCCCTACGCTACCACCACCTTTTTTCTTACCATTAGTAGTATCATTATTGACAAGAGGGGTTGCTCTGATGGTAAGCAACCTCCACTTCCAACCAAGAGGTTGTGAGTTCGAGTCACCCCAGGAGCAAGGTGGGAAGTTCTTGGAGGGAAGGATGCCGGGGGTCTATTGGAAACAACCTCTCTACCCCATGGTAGGGGTAAGGTCTGCGTACGACCCCACTAGTGGGATTATACTGGGTTGTTGTTGTAGTAGTATCATTATTATTATTATTATTATTATTTAATTCAGAACCAACTTCATTACCAATATAATAAACTACCATATTATCAGTCCACTTCATTCTTTGCCAAGGACAAGTTTTACTCCTCTTCCCATCTTCAACACTGATGTTATCATCCTCATCACTAAATGTCAAGCTTTGATTTTTAGCCTTGTTACCAAATGGAAAACCTTGTCTCAAAGGATTTTTGTTGTTGTTGGTTTTCAGTTTCTTGATGTCCGTATGAAACTATGGGGTGGGTGGGGTGGGGGTGGGGGTGGGTGGGTTGTTGTTGCTGCTGCTGCTGCTGCTGCTGCATGTGGTGAGGATTTTGTTGAGGGATTTGATGGTGTAGTGACATTTCTAATCCTAACATACCAGGACCCATATTTGAATATATACTACTAGAATCCATCAAAATAATTTTTTAAAAATCAAAATCTTGAAAACCCTACTAAGCAAAATCTCACGTGCAGCATCTTTTATTATCATCCATAAAAGATGGCTTGACATATTTAGAGAAAAGGGATATTTTGCAGGTTCTCTTTCTAGGTTGCCGGCTCCGACTAGCTTGCGATTTAGGCATAGTTGCTGTTGTTTTCTTTCAGTAATCAACGTCATATTCCTGCTTCTGCTTTCCCAATCTCCTTCCTACCACATTTTTGTCTCATGTTCTTAAGTCACTCAGACTTATCTGAACCAGTGGCAATCATACCCGTTTGGACATAAAAAAAAATTCACTTTTTTTCGAAATCAGTGTTTGGCCATAAAATTTTCAATTTTCACCTAAGATGTATTTTTGAAAAATTCCAAAAAGCTGTTTTCAAAAATTTCAAGCAAATCACTCACAAAACTTCAGAAAAAAAGCCCAAAGAGAGATTTAAAAATCAGACTTCAAGTTGGTGTGCCGCGTGTTAAGAAGGCAGAGACCGCCCCAGGCTTCGCCCTAATTCCCATCTAAGGTTGAATAAGATTAGATTAGTCTCGCTAAATTCGTTCTCGAATGATTCATCGATGGAATTAGGCCTAGGTCTATGAAAATTTCTTGTGATTCCCCTTCTTTCTTCGACGAAGGCATACACGCATCGATAGGGAACCCAAAGAAGAGCTAGAAAAAGGAAAGCGGCACCTTAACTTAATAGCTCCATTTCTTGTTCCTGAGCGGAAGGTACGCTCAGCCCCTGATACATTGCTATTTCTTAATCCTTGCGGCAGGGGATAATGAGTCGGTTGGCTGTTAGAGTATAGCCTCTCTCGGGGTTAGCGATAAGAGTACACCGGCCCGTGTGGTAGCGGGCGAACTAAGGATTTCGTGCTTGCAAGGAAGCGTGCAAGTGGGTGAACGCATCACCAGCCAAGCTAGTCACTTGGAACATAGGGGTATTCAATCCCCGAGCTTCTGGGCCTTGAGAACCGAAATATTCATGTCCAAACACAACTCTAATTATCAAATATCATTTTCGCTTGAAAATATTTTTCACTTTTTTTTGGTATTATAATTCTTATGTCCAAACGCCCACTTAGGCATTGGGAAACTCTTGTCTTCTCTATTAGATATATAGGGAAGCTGTTCAATCTGTGAAGTACAGCCACTCTTTTCTTTCTTAGAGCCAAATGCGACCTGCATTAAGTTGTAAGGGAACATGTACAAAAGTCGAAGTGATTGACCCTCTTCAATTTGGGTTTTTTACGCAAATAGTCGGTCAAATTCAATGTTTACTTTTGCTAGCCGGTTTACAGACTGTGCACATGTTATACAGTTATACATGAATTATACGTCTGCCGACTATTTTTAGTTGAAGCGATTTGGTATGTCAAATTCTGAACCTGAAATTTTGCCTTCACAATGTTATCAGATCATCAATATGCCAGGCAATCCAAATGCAGTTGCAGAATGCATGGAAGCTTTGCTACCTTCGCTTAAGCATGCGCTGAAACAGGTAAGGGGCGACAAGAGAGAGAAACATCCTCGTCATGTTCCTCACGCGCAAGCTGCTCCGACAGATACTTGGGAACGCAGTTACAAGTTGGCTTCGAGTGGTGTCGAAGAACATGGTTGTTCGTGTTCCCACTAAAATCTGACTCCGAATTTTCCATTGAGTTATGTTGTTATGGGTTACTGAAGTATCTTTGTATATACTTGGCAAAGTTTACGGAATACTTGGAGAATATACACCAGAGAAGGAAAATTAATATTTCCTTGTTGGAATTTTCTGTTTCCCAAAAGTTACGAGAAAATCTTTGATCTATTTCTTTGTTTGAACTCCACGAAAAGAAAAAAGGTGTGATATGAGACATAATGGATGCGTCGGGATGGACGTCAAGTGGTTGGTATTATCCGTCCTGGACCAGAACTTCTTGTTTCCGAGGGCGAATTGATCAAATCCTAATATAGGCTGATTTGGTCAGGGAGATGTAGAAGTGGTACTTGTGTTCAAGGACTTTTGTTCTTCTTGACATTTATTATTTTGACACAAATCTTTTTGGTACAAACAGTTTGAAAAGGTTGAATTGGCCGAAATGAATTTCTTGAAGCAGTTTTGACTTTTCTTCCTACAAAAAATACTCTTTGCACCAAAATAACCTTACTTAAAAACTGTTAAGTAATTATGGGATGAACTTTTTCATATTTATTGGATGATTTTTAATATGTTCAAATTATCTTGAAAGAAGTACTTTTTTATTTTATTTTTTATATTTTACTTACATAATTTTTTTAATAAAAAATACTTAATAAAAAAAAAACTTAAACTGATTTTCTTCGAAAGTACTTTTTTGAAAAGCACTTTTGAAAAAAAAAAAATATTTCATAGAAAAAAACCCCAAGAAGAACATAGTACTTTTTATTCGAATACATTTACAAATAATGTTCGGTCTATTTGGGTTTTCTGTTTGGTTAATTCGTCTTTGGAGTTTATTACGTAATAAACGAAAAAAAGCATTAAAAATTCAACTGACATTTTTCAATTAAGGCAAAAAACGCACTCTAAGTAAGTTTACAGACATTTTTCAATTTTTATTTTTCGTTTCGTAAAAATTAACTCAGAAACAAAAGATCCTCTCTCCTGTTGTCACCAAAAAAAGCTTTTAAATAATGAGCTAGGCCATATTTAAAAGAATGAACTAGTTATATTCACAAAAAACAATATATTCTGGATTTACATGACTTCACTAGTAGGTAAAATCATCATCAATCACAGTAGTAGTTTCTCCACTCCAAAAGTCATAACTCAAACCACACCAAGAGAGATCACAGCAGTAAAATGATCCCAACCAAAACCAATATAAAATTCTTCAAGAAGAGGAAGCACCATCAGTAGTAGTAGCTAGGAGATTTCTTGCTGGTGGGAAGAAGGCAACAGCACCTCTATCCGGACTCGAAAACTTCCTGTAAATTGCTTTCAGCTTACTTTCTGCAGCACCCAAGTGACAACTAACCAATATCTTTGCACATTCCCTGTTACACACAAAGTTAAAAAAACACATGAGACTAAAGAAACTTAATATCAACCTAATTTAAGATACTAATACTGAAATGAGTTCGTTCTCGAGGAAAATTACATCAACTGATCTTCGGAGTACCCAGTATGGTGCTGCAGAGTTTGAGTCCATAGTGGAGTTTTCTTGAGAGTGCTACGAGCAGCATAAATGGACGATGCTGCTAGCATTGATGGGCAGTATGATATTGTGGTCTTGTAGTTCATAAGACCAAGTTCAGCAAAAAAGAATGTCATGTTCTCCATCTACATCAAGCAAAAGAAATGTTATTAGCCAACTTGAGATAAAACAAGAATTGATGTCAAAACACATACACCATTATGTATATAATATGTATATTTATGTATACAGTATGTATACTTCATATACAAAACAAAAGATTAGTATGTATACAGTATGTATACTTCATATCCCAAACATATTGATTTGCCCGCTATTATTATGGAGGGCGGGGCCAAATAAGGTAAGTATCCCAAACAAGAATTCATGTCAAAAGATGGAACCAGAAAGATTAGTAAAGTACCTCCTGATTATCAGATGGTGTTGCAGCTTTAATGTACCTAACCAGAAAAACATATGGTGTTGGAACTGTCAAATACCATTCCAACTTCCCAAGAATTGCTTTCTCCATCTGAAGTATTTGCTCTCTGGCATATGCATTGTCTGATATATGAATGAAATCATTCACCTGCAGAGATCAAGAACATATCGACGTTTCAGCCTACACACAACAAATTACTATAGTATGCTGAAATGTGCATAATATACTACCTCTGGTGCCCAAATCTCTTCATATTTGCAAGCAATTAGCATTGAGCTAATGCCAACTAACTGAAGTTCCTTCCTTGGAACCGTCTTCAGCGAGAGGAATCGGTCCAGTATGTTAATTGTAAGGTAAAGGCTCTCAGGCATAAGCTCAAATTTCCTGTGAACTTCTATTAACCAGTCCACTAAAATGGCTCTCATCTTATGATTCAGTTCTGGTTGAAAGTTCATGTACTCATCCACTCGACTTTCCCCCTGGATCAGACAATCACAAAGCATATGAGATTCTAAACAGAAACAGAACAAGAGAATGAGATTCACAAAATATACCTCAGTGAGCTTGTAGAAGTTGTAGATATCCTCAACATACTCTACAGCAGCCAAATGATTATCAGCATCAACGACATCGATGTCCTCAATCTCATTCTTTGGTCTATTGGAAAGTCCACAAGCAGCCTGAGAAAGAAACCAATTTTATCAAAATCTTGATACTACTACACAGTACTATTGATCTACAACAGCAACAACAACAACAACCCAATAAAATCCCACCAGTGGGGTCTGAGGAGAGTAGAGTGTACGCAGACCTTACCCCTACCCCAGAGGGAGTAGAGAGGCTATTTCCGGGAGACCCTCGGCTCAATACGATCTAAAGAGAGAAAATGTATATGTATATAACCTTGCTTCTAGCAGTGAGGGTAGAAGTGAGAGTCTTTCCAGACTTCTTTGCTTTTCTTTTGCTCAATGGACTTCCCTCAACAGTTTTCATTTCCTTATCTGATGCCTTCTTCTTGGCTGGTACATCTTTATTGACAACTTCTGCTAGTGGTTTCTACAAAAAAATTTAAAAAAAATCATTATATCCACCATTTCAAGATTCTTGAAAGTTTCATAAAACCATTTACAGTTATAATTGTTTAGGCAAATTTCCACCTTGTTCTTCTCTGCTTGTGCATTAGCTAGCAACTGTGCACAAAAGCTCCTGAAAAAGAAAGAGTGTTGTTATATAGGAGTTAAAAACAGACAGATATATGGCCAAAGACAATACACAAAAACAACTACTACTACTATGCCGCAGTCCAATGGAATTGCAATTTTTTTTTTAAGAGTATTTACCTAGTCACAGGGCGAGAAATCTGAGCTGCTTTAGGCTTTCCTTCTGCAGCAGGAGCAGGCACAAGGTTGCCAATGTCTCCGAGAGCACGCCTATTTCTTCCATCGGCTTGTCCATTTTTCTGTTTTCCTCCCATTTCTCCTACAGATGTAACAAGTTCTCATGAGACAATGGATTCAAATCAGGAATTTCAAGATTTAAAATAGTCAGCCAATTAAGCCTCAGTCCCATATCAGTTGATATCAGCTATGAAATTGATACTCATTAGCAGAAAGTTCGATAATCATATACAACAACAACAACAACCCAACAACCCAACAACCCAATAAAATCCCACCAGCGGTCTAGGGAGGGTATAGTGTACGCAGACCTTAGGAGAGAGGCGGTTTCCGGGAGTCCCTCGGCTCAGAGACAATTTAATCAATCCTAAACTAAATGAGTTCAAACTCCACTATAAGCTCACACAACAAAAGATTCTTGAATGTCTGAAAACAAGAATGAATCAGCAGCAAAACATACATCAGAACCCCCAAAAAACATAGAGATTCAGTAAAAACTTAATTAAAACAAATATATAACAATACGCAGTATTTCAAGAAACCCACTATAAGCACAAACACACAAAACAATTTGTTGCTGATTCAATTGAAATTCAGTCAAAATTTTGGAAGAAGAAAAAAAGAATGTAACAATACTAAATAATTCAAAAAAAAAAAAAACACTATAAGCACAAAATAAAAAAGAATCACGAATGTCTGAAAACAAGAAAAATTCAGCATCAAAACTGAAAGATCGTGTTTTTTTTTTTGTGAGATAAAAATAAACCCCAAATGAGCTTAATTAAAATTCAGTCAAAAATTAAAACAATGTAAAAATACTAAATATTACAAGAAACCCACTATAATAAGCACATACACACAAAAAAAAAATCATTTTTTCTGACTGATAAGGGGAAAAAAACCCAAATGAGATTCAATTGAAACTAACAATACCAGAAAAAGGAAAGAACCCAGATAAAATTTAATTAAAATTCAGTAAAATTCAATTAAAAATCAGTCAAAACTAGATAAACAATGTAAAAATACTAATTATTACAAGAAACCCACTATAATCACACACACAAAAAAAAAATCATTTTTTTCTGACTGATAAGGAAAAAAGGAAAGAACCCAGATAAAATTTGATTAAAATTCAGTTAAAAAAAATAAAAACCAGGAATATTTTATTCTAACCTTTGGGTAAATTGTGAGGAGCAACAACAACAGTATTATTATCCATTTGAAAATCTTCTTCTTGTTCTTGATTATTATACTGACCAAAAACACCACCTATACTCGCAAATATCGATGAAATAAACGATTGGAGACGACCGTTACCCGCCTCTCCTCTTTCACTATCTCGAGTCGCCACTATTTCTCTTCTTTGTAAATATTTCGCAAATATATTGAGTTTTTCTTCAGAAATTTGTGAGTGAAAGAGAGAATTTTGGTGATACTATTAGGGTTTTTATATGGGGCAAAATTGGGGGAAAAGGAGCGCTTTTGACTTTAACGGTCATATTCTTTGGCGTTTTGAATCCGGAGCGTTAGATGGGAAATGATCGGACGGTTGAGATTTAGTTTAAAGGCTTTTTTCTTACTAGCCGTTAGACGGTAGTGAGCTTATGGGAGAAGATATTGGATGTTACCGTTTGGTAAATAAATTTCGGCCATTTATAAATTTCCTTTTAGAAAAGTACCTAATTATTTAGAAATGGTTCTCTTTTTTCAGCATTTATAATTTTTTTGTTTATGTATATATTAACTGAAATAACAGTTTTCCTTAAAAGAAGTAGCGCTTTTTTGAAAACATTGAAACTAATATTTATTTTGACTATAAGTGAGCAACAATTAAAATATACTGAGTATTTTTTTTAAATTATTTGATTTTAAAATTATTCTTATATAATAAACAAACATTTTACAGATCATAATTAGTAAAAATAATTTTACAATTATTTATAAATTACAGCCATTTATAAATAGAAGTGGTTCTCTTATTCTCCTAGCTTTTTATTTTTATTTTTATTTTTATGTATATATAAACTAATTCAACAACAAGGACCCAGTAAAATCCCAATAATGTAGTCTGGGGAGGGTAGTGTGTATGCAGACCTTACCCCTACCCTGAAGAGTAGAGAGGCTATTTCTGAAACACTTGGCTCAAGAAGACGAAAAGATACAATATCAGTACCACCAACATATACCATAAGAAAAAATAACAACATCATAAAAAGCAGAAAATAGGTGTAGACCCGGCCCTATGAAAAACAAAAGAGTAGTAAGATACAATATTGCCACTAGCTGTCTCACACAAAACTCGTACCAAACTTGCCTCACAAAGGTACGAACTAAGGAAAGACTCAACTACCTCCTAACCTACAACCCTAATACGACCTCCACAACTTACTATCAAGGGCCATGTCCTCGAAAATCTGAAGTTTCGCCATGCCTTGCCTGATTACGTCTCCCCAATACTTCTTAAGCCGCCCTCTACCTCTTCTCATGCCCTCCAAAGCCAGCTGTTCACACCTCCTTACCGAAGCATCTGGGCTTCTTAGCTTCTATGAACGCGTCCGAACCATCTGAGCCTCGCTTCCCGCATCTTGTTATCAATGGGAGCCATGCCCAGCTTCTCCCAGATATCATCATTCCTAATATTATCCATCTTAGTGTGGCCGCACATCCACTTCAACATCCTCATCTCTGCTACTTTCATCTTCTAGATATGTGCGTTCTTAACAGGTCAACACTCAACCCCATATATTATGGCCGGTCTAACCACCGCTTTATAAAGCTTACCTTTGAGTGTCAGTGGCACTCTCTTGTCACATACGACTCCAAATTCTAACCTCCACTTCATCCACCCCACTCCAATACGGTGTGTGATATCCTTGTCGATGTCCCCTCTCCCTTGGATAACCGACCCAAGGTACTTGAAACTGCCTCTACTTGGGATGACCTGTGATTCAAGCCTCACATCCACGTCAGTTCCCTCGACTCAGCGTTGAATCAACAGTCTTCCTTAAAAGCGGTAACACTTTTTTCAGAAAGAAGATTTAATCTGGATAGCCGTTTATCTAATTTCTTAAACTAAAAATAGTCAGTGGATGTATAATATATGTATGATGTATGTTCCATATGTGTATAACGGTGAATCTGACCGGCTTGTGTAACAACCCCCTTTAAAAAGAAGGACAACCTGATACACAAAATATCTCGCATTCACGTATGGTCCGAGGAAGGGCTACATACCAAGGGGTATGATATAGACAACCTACTTTAGGTGTTGTCCTGGTTTTCTTACCATATTTGGTTTTCCTATCTCATGAAGAAAAGGACAACATATTTACCATAATTGGATTTTTCTTTTTCTAGAAGGAAAATATAATTCTTCCATGTTTGGCTAGTCTTTTTTCTTGTAGGAAAAGGTTTGGACTTCTGTAAATTGAGGATCCTTCCTTCTCATTCAGCAGCATCTATAATGTAGCCATAAGGGGTTAGAGAGTCGTGTTTTGGCGGAGAACTTTACGGGACAAGTGTTAGTGTATCACTTGTGTTTGCCTCTTCGTGAGGTTGTTCTCTCGATATTTCATACTCTCTTTTATATAGTGGATTGCTCATATCCGCCCGTGGATGTAGGTCAACTAGCCGAACCACAATAAATATTTGTGTCTATTTGGTAGATTTCTCTTTTTTATTGTCTGATTTATCGTCGTACAAGGTTTTCTTTACTAGCTCCCGCTTGACACCTGATTATTTGCGGTCCTAACAAGTGGTATTAGAGCGAGATTCAAGACTCTTGGCGGGTGTAGTTCTAACCACAACCTATTTGACGGTAATCATGATTTCTTTTTGAGAAATTTGACCGGAGTGCTACTCTCGTAAAGACAAACTTTGTGGTGGAGATTTGGAGATGCGGCATGTTGAAGATTATGTGAAAAGGCGAATCAAGTTTATTTTGTCAGAAAATTCAGGTCAAGGGGGAGAAATGTTAGGTATTGTCCTAATTTTCTTAGCATATTTGGTTTTCTTATTTCTTGAAAGAAAGGACAATGGGTTTTCTTTGTTGTAGAAGGAAATTATAATTCATCTATGTTTGGCTAGTCATTTTTCTTGTAGAAAAATGTTTGAACTTCTATAAATTGAGGATCCTTCCTTCTCATTGAGTAGCATCCACAATGTAGCCATATGGGGTTTGAGAGTCGTGTTTAGGGGGAACTTTACAGGACAAATGTAGTGTGTAACTTGTGTTTGCCTCCTCGTGAGGTTGTTCTCTCGATATTTTGTACGCTCTTTTATATAGTGGCTTGCTCATCTCCGCCGTGGACGTAGGTCTATTAGCCGAACCACGTTAAATATTTGTGTCTCTTTTGGTATATTTCTCTTTTGTTGTTGGATTTATCGTCGTTCAAGGTTTGCTTCACTAGCTCCCGCATGATACCTGATTATTTGCGGTCCTAAAACCTACAACATTAGTGGTTGCTTTCATGACTCGAACTCGTCCTATAGGCCACACGAAGACCACTTTACCGTTGCTCCAAGGCTCCCTTCATTTTTTTTAAAACATTAAAAGTAATATTTATTTTGACAGTAATGAGTAATAATTAATTAAAATTTACTATATTTACTAAGTTATTAGATATTCGATGTTAAAATTATTCATATTTGATAAACAAACAATTTACAGATCATATAGTAAACATGATTTAATAAAAATACCAATTAAATTAATAAAATAATCTTTTCTACATAAGCTCTTATAAATATAATGAGTCTTTAACCCTTCTAATTCATATATGTGCTCTATAAAGATTTTTTATAGTATTAGTATCATTTACAAAAATTACTGGATTCACGTAAATCATATCTAATACTATAGATCCGCCCCTGTTTATAATTCTGGTAAAAGTAAGATTTTAATGTTAAACAGCTCTATACCATCTCCAAATCTTGCTTTCAGTTACAATGTCTTAATTCAAGTGAAGAAGATGCTTCTCTTTTCCTCAGAATGTTACCAATTGTATATAACAAGATAATTTTTTATTTGTTAATATATAAATGATTCAGATTTAAGCTGTGTTTGGTATAATGGAAAATGTTTTCCGTTTTCTTGGAAAATAAGTAGTAATCTTATTTATTTTTCGGTGTTTGGTACAAAAATTAAGGAAAATAACTTCTCGAAAGTATTCATAAATAATTTAGATACAATAAACATGAAACCATAAATTTTGAACCAACAACCTTCCGAACTCACAAATTTCATAAACTTCTGAACCGCTAAACTTTCGAAAAATGTCCTAGTAAAGAAAAGAATGTCAAAAATGGAGATGCGGGGGATCGAACCCCGTGCCTCTCGCATGCAAAGCGAGCGCTCTACCATTTGAGCTACATCCCCTTCTGTTTGTTTATGTTATTCACTTTTTATATTATAATATTTCATTTCCACAAAAGAGTTTTTAACTTCCACTCTGTTCGTTTCTTTTATTATTTGGGGAATTAAACAATATTTTCTTAGATAATTTTTTTACAAGTAGTTTTTAAATATTTTGAATTGTTTCTGAGCCGAGGGTCTATTGGAAACAACCTCTCTACCTGCATTAGGTAGGGGTAAGGTCTGCGTACTAACTACCCTCTCCAAACCTCACATGTTGGAATCATACTGAGTTTATTGTTGTTGTTGTTGTTGTAGCTATTGAAACTTATAATACATTTTGTATAACTTCTAAATATGTAAATTTTATTTCAAAAAAGTTGGAAAATGTATGTCCGATTTTACACAGAAAATTAGTCAATTTGACGCTCGTACTCTGAATATATTCAAATAAATTAAAATGAAGGAAGTAATTTTATGCTTCCTTATTACCGTTTAAAAGAAGTACTTGCCGAGCTGAGAGGTAAAAGATCTTATTTACAATGCTACCATTATCAATTATGGACATAGATCATTTGGATTTCTTTTTCATCTGATACCTGCTCTGTAAAGTAGAGCATCACATATTCACTTTCTTTTATGAAATCGGATATTGAAAAATTGTTATCTCATTGGTTATTTTTTTTTAAATTTAATTTAAAAGAAAATTTCGAGCTTTTGGTTAATTTATTGCGTGTAACTAAATTAGAAAATTTGAATAATCTCTGATTTTCTTCCATAACAATTAAGTGTGATATTTTGTTTTAACGATATCTAACGTGTATTAATCCTCTTCAAGAGTAGGGTTGTTAGGTTTATTCATGCGTAATTAGTTCATATGTAGAATAATGCTTTTGAGTTTGGGTTTAATGCAATGATTGCCAACTCTATAGTATTGATCATGCTGGAGAGGCTATGAATCGATTGGATATGCCAACCAAATGATTGCTAATACTCAATAGTGATAGACTTTGTGAAAATTCAATTGAATTCCAGAAACTCGTACCATTGCCCTGGCACAATTTCCAAACTTAAGATACACGTGACATTTGACTAGATTGAGATTTGGCTTCTCGACTCCCTCCTTCAAAGTGATATAGCAGACCCACTATTTTAACTTATTTTAAGTGTTTTTAAGCCATTTTGTAGTGTTTAGATAAAGTAAAAAAGTGCTTTTAAGCACTTGTTTTTTTAAAAAGCTAAAATGACCCCCAAAAAAAGCCAAAAGTTAGAATTCCTAATTTTTGGCTTATGCTTAAAAGTCACTTAAAATAAGCCCATCCAAACAGGCTCTAAGTCTAATGATAGATTAGGAACTCGCAAAAAACGGGAACAAGGTTCATACAAGAAGCAGTCCAAAATCTTTGACCATTTTATATGAGCTTTAGCAATTGTCAATCAAATGAACCCGTTTAGGGAGCATCTTTTTAACAAGTCATTTCAACTGAGAAGTCACTGCAGAAACACAAATAAGTCCTTAACGGATGTATTCCCCCTTTCTTTGCTGGGGAATATATTAGGAAGCTTGATTCTCTCTTGAGTTCTACAGTTTCAGATCTCGTGGAGGACACTGTAACGAGCAGCAAATAATGCTCGTGGACAAAAATCTCACCCCAGAAAACAAAAGAAAAGGGTGGAGACCGTGAGGGGGCATCATCCCTCATTTTATACAACAAGGAAAAGTTGTTTGAATGAATTAGTTAATGTGAAGACTGCACAACTACTGTCGTTTTGGTAAAGGAAGCAAGCAATCATATACCCGTTCCATCCGTGATGTAATCCTGAGTTTATGCACAGTTTGAATATCCGGCTTAGCCAAATCGATGATATCCTGCCTCAAACTATACAACATGCAAACGCCATGTTAGAGTTGTAAAATTTCAGAAAATATACTTTTCAAAATCAGCAAATGTCTCATGCCTTGAACAAAGCGAGGCTTAAGATAAAGGACAAAGAGAAACAAACCTTATCCATTCACCAGTCGCTCTTGCATGTCCTTCCACAGCACAGTATAAGCGATCCAGATAATATAATGCCAACCCCAACATGCATTGAGCATCTTTTTCCTGAAGAGTTGGGGGAAAGTAAAAAAACAGGGAATAGAAAAACCAAATACAAGAACTCAACTCCAAGCTATGGCAGCATTACATGCAAGCACCTAGTTAACTTGTTGGAGACCAAAGGATTTATCGCTTCGCTGTTAGGGAGAGCGGGATTGAGTAAAGCTTCTAAATTACCAGATGAAAATGGATTGTATGATAGTGAAAGAAATATGAGATTCTCAAAGGCGCAAATACTAGTGTACAAGGACCAAATAAAGATGCTGATAAAGTTCAAAGGGCCTTACTTGTCCTTGATCTTTGCAGCTTTCTAATTGCATAATCTTTCTCTCTATCTCCACAATCAGCAGTCGTCGTTGAATTCGAGCAACCCTTCCCCTGCCTTCTGCTCTCTTATCCTGATCTCATTCAAAAATTAATGGCATTATATGATTTTGCACACCACGTCAAGACTCTTAAAATAAGAGAACCATATTAACAATCAAACATCTCAGCCAGTAATTTCCATTTCCTTGTTAATTTCAAAAAATAATCACTTTCTCATGTCAATAGCATTAGAAGGGGAAAAGAGAAATGAAGGAAATATTCGTTGAAGCTGTCCCGAACTACAGTTGAGTCCACTTTTTAGGTTTAAGATGCAATAGGAAGTGCCCAATCCAGTAGGATCTAAGAATTGTGTACAATTATCAAGAATATTATTTTTTTGGACAAGGTGGGTTGCTCTGATGGTAAGCACCCTCCACTTTCAACCAAGAGGTTGTGAGTTCGAGTCACCCCAAGAGTAAGGTGGGGAGTTTTTGGAGGGAAGGATGCCGAGGGTCTATTGGAAACAACCTCTCTATCCTAGGGTAGGGGTAAGGTCTGCGTACACACTACCCTCCCCAGACCCCACTTGTGGGATTACACTGGGTTGTTGTTGTTGTTGTATCAAGAATATTATTTTGTATAATATAATAGAAACTATTTCTGTTAATTGCATAATAAGTCTCCCTCATCAGAAAACTGCTTCACTCTATCTCTTTCTCTGGAAAACTCCTCTTTATCTATTTCTTTGATGAGATTGGAAATAGGTTCCCTCATTTATCACCTATACTCCAATACTCCGTCTAGAACTCTCTGAATTTTTTACCATCCTTTCCTTCAGTAATCTTACAACAAACAGGACAACAGAAGAAAGAGTAGTAGCTGAACCAACTGACATAGCTTGATAATCATCAAAAGCAGAGGCTTCAAGAACTGTGTGAACGGGATGTGGGTAGAAGAGAAGGTCTTATACAAAAGTGGCACAGTTAAGCAGTGCTGGAATACTCTCCCTACAGTTCCTCCTCTTTGGCTCTCATGCAACAAAAATCCTAATCCCTCTTACAGTTATTTTTAATAGACTAAAATTATGTTGCAAAAATTCAACTTCTGTATTCCTTTGGGCTTCTAACAATTAATTTGCCTTATATGGTTCTCAAGTGACAATGGCTTAAAACTTTTGATATTGCACTGATCTGCCTTAGGGTATTCCTGATCAATTTTCTGAATATTCCTATAAAACAGGAGGGGGGGGGGGGGCAGGGAACTTCTAAGTATGATATAAAAAATTTATCATGGTATTGTGAGCTCAATTCTTGAATGGAAATCAAATATAAACAAAAAAACCAGGATCACAAGCACTTAGGAGAATTCTTTAGCTATGCACTAAAAACAATCATACACACAATGAAACAGTGTACCTGTTTAAACCAAGTGCGCACCAACATGATCACAACGAGGGAGAGGAAGAAAGCAGGCAAAGCAGCTAAAATAGCAAAGTTGATTTCATTGGCCCTAAGAATTTGATCCAGCTCCAGCATAGCCCTGTTTAAAATATGAAAGTCAGAGAAGAAAATAAGAAAAGCCTTAAACTCTCAGAAGTTCAGAATTTCGGAACAAGCATATCAGTTGCTCTCACTCACTCTTCAATGTCAAGCTTCAGCTTCTGAACCTGTAATGCAGATATTGTTAGAAACATGCCAAAACCAGAAAGAATTGATTACAAGAGTATGGACTATGGAGTATATTACCTGGATAAGAAGAGCACGAGAAAGCTCCCCAGAAAAAAGATTTTGAATTGGATGCATCAGTTCCTTTTCATACCTAAAATGAAAAATCAGTTAGCAGGAGACATAAAAGCACACACCTTGTTGTACTGTGGTGTGGACCCAACTGCTAGTAATATGAGAAAAAAATTAATCAAAAGTAGTCTGTTAGCATATATCCAAACTTTGCAATAGACTTGTATTATTGCATTGATAAACATTCAACATATACCAGGAAAGTATACAAGATTATTTTGCAACTGTAACTGATGCAGCTAAGATTATTATTGTTGAAAGTTAAAGATTCTGCTGTTACATCAGAAACCCTAGTCTGTTAACTAGAATGAGCAAATAGCTGGTCCATTCTGCCAACACACCAAAAGGTTCAAATCAGTCAAAAACTTGTCCTACAGTTTCCACATATTTAACAACCTCTTACATATGCACGATACAGCCTGTAATTGGCTGAGCAGGCAAGCAGCACAACAAACTCTTGAAACATAAGAAGTACTACCATTGTGATAAAGTTGCAAGGATAATTGCTTCTGGAAGAGGACAAGGACCATTTGATAAACTATATATATATATATATATATATATATATATATATATATATATATATATATATATATATATATTGGTAGCAAAAGATATTTATTTGAATACTAAGTAGAAGTTAGCCCAGAGGGCATAACAGAAGTTGTAGCAGCACTCAGAGTCCCTGCTAGTACTGAAAGTAGAGATATAGCTACTTAAGGAAACACACTCTGTTGCCAAGACTTGCCAATTTATTGCATAAACTATTCGAAATACTCTTAAAAAATTTCCCCTTCCTTGTCTGCTGTTAAAGCTTCAATAACAAATGATGGGGGAGATAGGTAGGTCCTGATTGATTGGTCGAAAAGCTTGTTAACCTCCTTCAACAAGAGGTCTGCTACTTTATTTCCTTCCGGGAAGTACTTTATAAAAAAACTTTTATAAAAAGTTGCACATAAGTATTTTTTTTATATAAGGGAAAAAAAATACTTATTTGCATTTTTTGACAAGGAAAAGAAATGCACATAAGTATCTCAATGAGAATCTAGATTATCTGCCTTAAGCATCTCAATGAGAATCTAGATTATCTGTCTTTACTTCCTACTAAAACCTTGGCTTATGAACTTTCTCTTTGGATTGCCGAAGACTGTGAGGCAACATGAAGCCATTTGGTGATTATTGATCAGCCAACCAAGTCAGCACCTTGGATTCAAAGTTACCAGTTTCTAGAACTCCAAGACACTGGAAGTATATTATCATTCTCGGATTATCAGCTTCATATACAGCAGTTAGGCAGAAAAGGGGCTTCAGCATTTGTAATAGGTGCTCTCTGCGCAAGAAAGAAGCAGAGGATGTAAATTGCCTTCTTCTGCACTGTCAAGTGACCAAACAGATCTGGCACATGTTTCTTAGGCCTCATTTGTTTTTTTTTATGATTAAGACGTCTGAATCACAATACACATCTGAATATCAAGATGTGTATTAAGATTAAGACATATGAATCTGAATACACAACTGAATGTTAAGATGTGTATTAAGATCTGAATTTTGATTTTTAACATCTAAGTGTAAAAGATTTATCTTTATTTGAAAATAAATAAACATAAAACACTAATTAATCTAATATTCTATCAGTAAAATATATAGTTTTTAAAATATGATAGTTGTTGGTAGTGATGGTTAACGGGTGAATGCCGACTAGAGGCGATGGTTGGTGGTAGTTTTGGTTGATGCTGGTGGTTTAAGGTAGTAGCTAATGGTGATAGGTAATGGTGACGATTATGATTGAGGATGGTGGTGATGGGTGGTGATAGTTAATAATGGAGGATGGTGGTGGTAGTTGTGATTGAGGAAGGTGGTGGTGGGTGGTGGTAGGTTATAATAATGGGTAGTGCTGGATGTGGTTGTTGATGGTGATGGGGTAGTTAGTTGTGGTAGTTGAGGTGAATGAGTGTTGATTGTAGTTGAGAATGATGGTGGCGGCAGTGGTGGAGATGGTGGGTGGTGATAGTCGATAATGGTGGCGGCTATGATTGATGATGATGGTGGTGTGATGGTGGCGGTGGCGGCATGGTGGTAGTTGATAATGGTAAGCGGTGGCGGCAGTTAATAATGAATATGGATGATAGCATTTAATGAAACTAAGTCTCTGTTATAGATCTTACTCATACAGACATATTGAGACCCATTAAGTGGTTGTGAAGTAAAAAAAACAAACACACTTAATGATTAAGATCTGAATGATTATTCAGACTTTAAAAACAAACGCATTTAACGTTTGACATCTGAATGATTAAGATTTAGACCTCCATGTGCAAACAAATGAGGCCTTAACCCATTTAGAGTGTTTGCATAATGCCAAAATCAGTTAAGGAGCTTATATGGTGATGGTCTGGAAGGACGTTGGAGAAAGACATCAAGAGCCAGTGGTCTACTTGCTCTACCACCCTCTTGTGCATTTGCTGGGCATTTTGGCTGGACCAAAACCACAGATGCTTTGAAGGAAAGGCAGAACCAATACACAAGCTTAAATACAAGGGCTTGTATTTTCTGGCTTATTTGTGTAAATACTGAAAACAGTTTTTCAGAATTCCACAGCTCCCCCCCATTTGTAATAGGAAGTGAATTTTCGCTTGTACATACTTGCACCTACTTGGTGCAGTTTTACATGCATAAAATGCTTTATTTATCAAAAGTATCTCAAGTCAGATTAGGTTAACTGTTTTATCTCCACGCTCAACCAAATAACATCACATGGAACAGGAAGAATGTATATAAATATAGTGAATTTCCTTCAGAGATGCATAAACAAGTGAGTACACGAAAGGAATAACTTAGATCAGATGATAGGACAATGATTAGATGTAAAAATATTCTGGTAAAACAATAAGGAACAGGTAGATGAATACAACAAAGAAGTCGGTATACTCTAGAGTAAATAGTTATTAATGAGTAACTAGCTACCGAATTGACCCAAATGCGTCAGTGATTACTAGTAGGCTTCATACTTCTGTCTGTCTTCTGAGTGGCCTTAATACCTTATTGGCACCACATGCCGTCCCATAAACAGCTATATCTAAGAAATTATTGAGGTCCCCATGCCATCCACATCCACAGTCTACCATCCTCATTGTCCCATATATTAACCTTCAAGCTCTAATATCAAGAATCAAATGCTCACAAGTCACAACCTCTAAAATCTCCTCTCTACGCAAAAATTGTGTTACTCATTCTGATTTGTATCTCTTTCCTTACTTGTATATCCTCATCCCAAAAAAATAAATACATAGAGAAACTAAAGATACATGTGATTACAAGCAATTCAAGACCTGTATATCAAGTGTTTCATAGCATCTGAAAGGATCAAATAAAACATGCATGTATTTTCTAAAAAATCTAAAAAGCAACAAGGGTGAAATATGAATCTATCAGGTTGCAACCATATCGTGCAAAACGGAAGGCAAATACAATTCTCTACAATGAGTAGTATTATTCAATCCCTACATATTAAATAAGCAACAAACAAAACCAGAAGGAAGCCACACCTCATCATTACTATTTCAAGCATTTGCTGATCCGTTGCATTAGGTGGAGCCTTCTCACCCTTTGTCTGCTCAGTGAAAGCTTGCAGCATTCTGCAAATCAATATCAAACCAATATTATTGTAACTGGTTTATCCCAAAGCACTAAATGCATAAGAGAAATCGGTTTTTTGCACTTACAAAAAGAAGACAAGACAGTAACCATTAAAAGAGTGAAAGAGAACAAGCACTGCTAGAGCATCATATTGACCATAAAGCAGCATGGTGTTTCTCAACAAGGACCACGTATAATATTCTACAAAAAAAATGTTGAAAGAAAATGCTAATAGAATACACAGCATTTTTCAGCCAAAACAAACTGGAGAAACATCTATTACAGAGGAGTTACAACCACATAGAGCTTCTTAAGAACTTCAAAAAAAAAAAAGAGTTTCTTAAGAAAATATATAAAAGAGCTTGTCCAACTTAGAACCTTCTTCTCCCAGTAAGACTACTTCAGTGTCATTGCTAAGAGTATTGACCAGGAAAAACAGTCCAAAAACTAGGAGTATATGGATTGCATAAAAGTCCAGTAACTTTCAATATCATTTTCAGATATAAAAAATGGATGTACAAGTATAATAAAAGCAACTCATTAGTAAAGCATACCACTGTATCTTGTGACCTATCTGAGTTTGCATATTGAGCACAAGATGTTAACGAAGTTGTAGTTGACTAAACTAACCTGTGTAGAGAGTCAGCGGTTAACTGCACTTCCTCAGGTTCCATTGCACCCTTCTGCCTCTTCCGGAAAGTGTAGAAAAGATCGTCTCTAATAGAGAGAAGCTGGTGAAAACAAGAGCTATTTAGCACAAAAACCCACTAACACATAACTCAAATATAAGATCTCACCTTATCTAACCTGCTGAACCTACTCATGTCAGCAAAAATAGATAAAAAATAGAAGAGATCAAGAGTTTCATCATTTCAAAAGTCCATCAGAATGCAGAGATCATTAAAATATGTTAGATATGCTATCTCATTCTCAGAGAACAAATGAGAATTAAAATATAAGATGGGAAAAAAAAACGAGTTAAAGAAGTGTTTCTTAGAAAGTGTGATCAGACAAACAGAAATAGAAAAATCAAGGAGTGAATATTCTCCTAGTGTAATATTCATGTACAATGTAAGAATCTACATATTTAAGAAGATTAAAAAAATCAAAATAATCTTGACCTGGTATCAGCAAGAAAGCAATCAATATTGTCCAAAAGTTACAGACTAATATGATATTAAACGTAAATCAAGAATTTTATGCTCTCATTAAAACTTGATAAAGTCCTAGATCTATGCGGTCAGGAAATATGTGTTCTAGTCCTATTCATGTGCATTATAGATGTTAAGGATTTACACAGCCAACACAACAAATTTGGCATTGAAGCATAGTTGCTTGATTACCGGTTGCTCTACATGGTCATTCCAGAAGATACGTGTTGAGTCCTTTGCCTCACGAATCCAATTGTCAATGTCAGAGCTTCCTACCAAACTGCTATGGCGAAGCAACCATAATGAACAAATAGAGATGCCGACAATCCCACAGGTATATGGTATCCAGTAACGAGTAACTCCCCTAGGCTTTCGGTGAATTGTAACCTTCAAAATTAATGGCAAACAAACAGTCCTCAAAAATCTGAAAAGAAGGTCCTCAAAGGAAGAGTCAAACTACAAATATATTATGATAACATAGTGCTTTTCCAACACATTTGTGGGGGAACCTTTTATTAAACTTACTGGAACCAAAAGGCTTTAAGGAAGCATTATACTTATGAATTGCCACAGCCTAATTGTCCTGATCTAGCCAACCACTAAACTTCCTTCTGTCTAAAGTTAGCAGCAGACCCACCATCCAAAACAATACGAGAATATAAGTCATGTATGTGTGTAATTACAACCCAAGAGCCAAAAGAAAGAAAGAAAAAGAAAAGAGAAGCATCGAGAGATTAAACCTGGCCAGATAAAGATTTAAAACTGTGATAAAGAGAATAACAAAGCTCTTTCGCAAATCCAGATTTGTGTTTCTTCGCTTTTGTTTCTTTTGCTTCGGTAATAACTGATCAAGTTCTAGTCTCCTTAAGTTGCTCGCTTTGCTTCATCACCCTCATTTTCAACCTCTTGATTTTCACTTTCTTCCCTCATCTTTTATCATCTTTGAACAGAAACCTCCTAGTATTTTCCTAATGAAAGCCTAAAGACAGCCCTAGTATCAGTTTAAACATCACTCTGCCAAGCACCCGTTTAAAGTTAAAAAGATATTAGGATCATAATTTCCAGGCATATGACAGCAATGAGCTGCATTGAATAGAAGGAAAATCCCTTGTTTCCCCCTTCAATAAGATAGCCTCCTGATAACTGCAGCAAACATCAGTTATGCCAATTTTCTTCCACAATGTTACCTAATCAGGTAATTCTGACATCTAAAATAAACAAGTTTCACTAGATGCAAACCAAGCGTAATCCACTTAAATAATAACTTCTAAGAAAAACAACCTCCACTAGATGCAACCCTAATATATTCCACTTCATAGCAGCTTGATAACTCATAATTAAGATAAATCTTGGCAATTAAAAAGAGATTTTAATGAGAGTAACAAATCAGTTGGATTTCTAAAGTAAGATACTATTGTCCATTCATGTTCTTGTATTGTTTACTTTGCGGACAGATTTATGCATCTGCTTTGTACCTCGACAGAGTATAAAATCATTGCACAGGCGATCTATCCAAGACATGCCATTCAACAAAACAATTGCATGATATTGGTATGGGAACTAAGTAAACCGATATTGAGGCGACGCACTCAGCGTGCTCGCATCAGATACTTGGGAGATGCTACTGATATTCATACAAACTATGTATTTTACTTTTCTAGAATTTTTTATTTTGTGACATGCGCATCCCTCTACCGAGATACATAAATCCTTCAAGGGGGGCACCAGATAGAAACTTCAACATTTTGAAAAATAAAGTTGTGGGGCGATTTATAACAACCAAAGTTTAGAAATAAAAACGTTATGGAGTGACCTAAATAATACAGTTTTTGAATTTGATTTGAATTCTGTATGTTTGAGGAATATCTGTATTCGAATTTTCTTTCCATAGTTGAAATTTATGAATGCTTTTTGTACAAAATGTAGGTTAGAGATAAGACCATGGAGATTTGAGGACACAAAACAAATGATGTATTCCAGATTAATACTGTATCCCTAATTTTACAATTTTCAAGACTTTGTGTTGTATCCCAACCACATACATACTAATATACGTACTTCAGCTATACAGATCTTAGTTGACAACTAATTTCAAGGAATGACACGTATGTTATACAGCATCCCAGATAATTTGATGATGATGAAACTAAATTGAATGCTAAAACATTAAAAGATTAACAGAGCTTTAACATAAAAAAGATAAAGTTATCTCATTACAAGTCAGTAGGGAACTCTTACAATGGCAGCTAGATATGTGTTCAATCTGTCTATATTTTGGTAGATCAGATTGATGGCATCTCTAATCTCACAATCAGTCCATCGAGAGCCTTCTTGATTTACTTCTGGAAGTTTCTCGAATATCAAGGGAAAAGAATAGCTTTCATCAACAGAAGAGCTTTGCTGCAGAATCAATTAATGGACAACGTCAAATACCAATATTTGACAAACATGTAGCTAACAAACAAATGTCATGTTCAAACATTTTAGGTGTGAAACCTTATCATTACAAGATTTCCCTCACCTGGCGCATTGCATGGAAGTGGCCAATTGATGCCTCCAACTTAAGAAATAGATCATTCATTTCAACCAATAATGATGATAATGACTTCTCAGGATCCTTAACCAATTCCTCACCAGCTTTGTCAACCTTCATATAGGCCTATACATATGCCAGGAAAGATTGAATCATCAAGCTATGCAACATTAAACTGACTCCTTAGGGAGATTATATCTTCCAAGAACATCCAACTAAGAAGCAAGATCTTAATTTGATAACCCAAAAAAAGAAGGGAACACCAGTCCGTGGAATGCTATAAGACCTGATGCCAAAACCAAAACTCTTCGCTCTCTAGTAATCTATATATCGACCAATCAAATTAAGTGAAAATTATTTAGTAAAACTCACGTGAAGTAGGTTCAAAAACATGCATGTGTAAAGATGCATATCTTTAAATTTCTGATTCAGATTAGTGATTACTTTTCTTATATCAAATTTCTAGTTTCCTATTCTTAACTGCTAACATATGTGCCATCATGTTTCCTGAACAATTAACACAGAACTTAGTTTTACACGCTATATATTATTTGTTACTGCCCTCTCAAGATAGAGCCCTTGGGCACTGAGATGTGCATCTACGCAATTTAGTGCTGCACTAAAGTGCCACCTAAGCTTAATGAAGTGCCCAACCTATGGTACACATAACAAAGAGCTTTTAACTAGAAAGACAAAACCTCGTCTCAATCATAGCCATCTTAGAACGTTTATAGAAGTGATTAAAAACATATTGCTTATTCCAGAAAGTGACATATTTTGCAGGGACAATTCCTAGTGAAGAGATATAAACGGAGAAAAGGTTAAGAGAAATTTATGGAAATCATCTCATAGATATATTGCAACTATAAAAGCAAGAAAATAGTGTGTAAGGCAGAGCAATGTGTCTGGTATGAAGGCTGGGATATGGACTGATGGAGAACTGCACTGCAAAATGTAAAGTAAACCGGAAAGGAAAATCAAAATTGAAGGATCATCTTGTGGACGAATTACAGTATCCAACTGGACCCTAAACTTGAAAAGCTTCAGTTCCTACCATTTTGGTTAGAAGCTCAGCAACTCTTAAGGTATCCAAACCAAATGGCTCAGATATTCATTTCCTTTCTACACAACCATAATAAATGTACATAAACCAGTATGGGATGAGAAAACCAGTAAGGGGAACACTTTTATCTTTAATAACGGGAACACTCTTACAGCATCAAAGATTGATGGAATAAACTACCAACTAATGTTATATGATTAATCGTTCACTTGATAAGTGACTCACCTGTGCCAAAAATGTAGCCAAACGATATCTTAAGCTACTTAAGAAATTTATCCTCTCAGATATATAAGAAGATGCCAAACAATATGTATGTTGCACCCCAGAACCTTTACCAACACAATCGCGTATCAGCTGAGATGTGCCATTGAGAAATGCAGATGGTCCTCTCTCACATATCATGAAGTATGCTTTTAGAGCGTTTGATCCCTGAAATTGTACATACATAACAATTCACTTGAATTCTGTTTGAAAAAAGATTATATAAGTATATAGTTTCAAACAAACAAAATAGCTAACCTCTGCTTTAGATTGCCAATATTCTAAGTTCTTCTGGACATAATGCAAATTCAGAAAGACGCACTCCATAATGTCCTCCAATGTACCAACAATTTTAGATGCCTCACATACAACCCTGCATCTTAGTGATCCCCAGCTTAGAAACTTTTCTTATGAACAAATTGCTCTCTCTCTCTCTCACACACACACACATATATATATACACACACATACATACCTAGATAATGCACATACAAAACACACACATATTTATATTTATATTTATATATATTCTATCCCTGGATAATGCACATATGAAATGCTAAATTTAGATATTAGAGAGGACTTACGTAGACGATTCAGGGGAAGAAGAGGAGGAAGGGAAAGGAAGCGGGAGACAACTCTTCTTACGACGTCGTTTACTGGCGCCTGAGTTGCTGCCACGGTAGAAATTGGAAATTCTGTTGACGAAATTAGTCGCCGGAAAGTAGTAGGAAACTCGATTCAAAAGGTAGTCAGTGTAGACGGAGATAGTAGTAGGTTTTACGCCCATTCCGGCGTTTTCCGGCGGCGGAGAATCCATTGCTGAGTTCACTAAGTTGACCAACGCCGGTGATCGGGAAAATGAGTACGGAGAGCTTGTGTCGACTTAGCTGAATTTAAAATACCTAAAAACACTTTTTAAATGTTGGGCTAAATTTTAAACAGTGTTGGATAGAAATTGGAAAAAAAGCACCTTTTCATTGTAAAAATTGCAACGGAGCTATTTGGTCTGCCCCATTTAATCTATACCAATTTTTTAAGAAAAATTTAATTTGTATTCACTTTTAAACAATTTCAGCCCCCTTTCTCCTCCTCCTTCTCCTCCTCAAAGCTTGTCAGTTACAAACAAAAATAAAGTTCGCCAGGTACAAACAAAAACTTCTGACAGTTACAAAATAAAAACTTTAGTTCTAGCCAGTTACAAAACAAAAACTTCATCTCTAGCAAAAACAAAAACTTTAGCTCTAGAGCTGAAGTTCGCCAGTTACAAATCGCCAATTACAAAAATAAAAACTTCAGCACACTTGCTACTTCAGTCCCGTCTACTAGAATGCTGAAGTTTTGCGTGATTGCCTTTGCTACTTCAACCCCGTATGCTGAAGTTACGCGAAAAAAAGGGTACACTTGCAATTTTTTTGCAAAGCGGGCACAAGTTAAAACATGATCCAAAAAGCGGGTATAGATACAAAGAAGAAGAATATTGCAGAGAAAGAGAGAAAGGAAATTCTTATTGAATTTTGGGATGATTTACAATGGGATAAGACCCTTTATTTATAGGGAAAGAGTGACTTAGCCACCAAGTAACAAACCCTAGAATCTCTCTAGAATATAGACATTTACCATAAATAGAATTCTATTTATAACACTCTCCCTTGAATGTTTATTCAACAAATAATGTGCCTCGTTAAAACCTTAACTAAAATAAAACCCAATGGGAAAAAAATTCTAGAAAAAGAAAAAGAGTACACATGTTTAGAAATGCGCCTTTGGGTTGCCTCATTAAAAACCTTGCAAGGAAAACTCAGTGGGACAAAACCTTGTAAGGGAAAAAGAGTGCAACGCGCATTAACTCCCCCTGATGAGAGCATCAATTCACATCCTTGAGCCTTCGCATTCCAATCTTGTGCACTAACTTCTTGGAGGTTGACGTCGGTAGAGATTTTGTGAACAAATCAGCCATATTATCATTTGAACGAATCTGTTGCACCTTGAAATCACAATTCTTGTATATATGTAATCTCTTCATATAATGTCATGGAATAACCTTTTCAACATCTCCGTAGAAGTATTCTCGCTATCATATTATCATGCTTATAGTTATAGCAAGATAGAAATGCGCATAAATTGTACTTGGGATGTAATACTTCATGACCAAGAATTCTATTTGCTTTAAGCAATATCCTTAAGGGATTGTCATATAAGTTAAGTCATATAAGCCATACAAATAGACTTTAGATTTGCATCAAGTTTTCATGTCATGCCAGACATATAAGATACATGAAAGTGATTGCACACACCATTGAATTTATACTTTCAAGTGTTTGAACTACATGTCCAAAACTACATATATTTCATATGAAATCAATTCTTTTGAATTGTGTCTTTTTCATTTGGCCAATATTTTTGTGTCCATATTCAACAGACTTAAGATCCTCATCTATACTTAGCGATATGATAGATGTCGTCGATGATCATTTTATATCGGTTCAATATTTTTTTCCATAAAGACATAACATAGAGATCTCTTCATTAATATATTCAAGTACCTGAATCTCTCCTGAGATTTTATGAAGTGTTATGTCATGTGATCTTCTAGATCACTTGCCTCCTTTATTATGATCATTTTGATCATTTGCTCATCTTCTTTATCAAGAAGTTTATTTGAACTGATTTTTCTATACACTTTAAGCGTACCATAGACTTTGTCCTTCTAGGACTTAATAGGAGCATTTGCAATAAGAATATAGTTACTTTCTTTGGGTCAGCAAATGCGTCTGGTTAGCTTTGCAATATATTGCAGATGAATTATCTTTTTATGAACTTCAAGTTCATATTATCTTTTCGAGGATCTAGATGTACAAATGATAATTCATTCTACGTAACTTTTTTCTCAACTGTCTATCATATCTCCCCCGCATGTTAGAAAAACTAACTTTCTTATTGGGAACTCATCTTTATGCATTATGGTGTTAATCAAAATATACACCGCACATCAATAAAAATAAGATGGAATTATTTGGTTCTTGGCCCTGAACCACTTGTGAGGGAGAATGTAATATACTTTCGTATATAACGTATATCAAACCGATATAGATAACTTTGTTCTCATAAGCAACAGTTTAGCTATTAAGTGGAGGCACTCAATAAATCATTTTGCTAAACCAGCTGTGATGTAAAGCAACTTATCAAGATGAACTGTCTTAAATAGAAAATCTGGAAATTATGCTCTAAATTAAATTATTGAGCAAGTTACCTCACAAATACCATGTTGCGGGTTAATCATAATCGCACATGTAACCATCTCATGGATGTATCTTACGTGGTATACATGGTAGGTGAATGAGCCCATATTCATCTTTGATATTTCCAGCATTCACGGGATTCAATCCCAATTTTAGTTGGTATATTAATTAATGAGAACAAGCAACATTAGAGAATCATAAAGAACTTTCTAGATCTTTAATATTTACCCATGTGAATTCTCTTTTATTTTTGCACATCATACTTAAATTGATATGGAAAAACCAATTATGTCAACTGAATAAATTATCAATATTGATAAAGTTCAGGTTTACACCATGACGTGTGCAATTATCAATAAACTCCAAGTTTATGTCACGACCCAAATTTCCAACCTTAGGGATCGTGATAGCGCCTAACACCACACTTGCTAGGCAAGCCAATGTTAGAATTCGATTAACTACGTTGCATTATTTATCCGTTTAGACATAATAAAATAATCTAACGTAAACTAAATCTATTGGTTTTCGATGAATAATTTTCAGAGATAAAATAATGAACAATTAAATAAAACGAATCACGAACTAATTTTTTAATATAACTCTAAGATTACCCCAGGGCCTGGTGTCACAATTTACGAACTACTAAAGTATACTACAAATAATGGGTTGAAAGAAATAATATAAATGTTCTGATATAATAAAACATCGTTATGAAGATAAGAGAAGACACTCGAGATCTGCGAACGCCGGCAAATATACCTCGTGTCTTCGAATAAACGAATAGGCGATCAAAATCTCTCTACTGTTGGTCGGTACCTGGATCTGCACAAAAGAATGCAGAGTGTAGTATCAGCCGCCTTTTCCATGCCTCAACTATAACCAACTCTCAAATAATTTTCAAGTTTCCAAACTTTAACTTTACATAAAAATAGTGCCAAAAATATGAAAAATAGTAAAAATAAGATAGTAAATTTTCAAATCTTTGTTTTTCTTTGAAAATCAGTAAAAATATAAATGTCCTCCCTTATAGCTCCTTGTTGCGGCGTGCAACCCGCTCCCACCTGTCCACCCTTATTGCTCCTCCCTAAATATATCACCTTTATTGCTCCTGTTGCGGCGTGCAACCCGATCCCACATGTCCACCCTTATCACTCCTTGTTGCGGCGCACAACCCTCTCCCACCAGACATATCATATCAATTTATTCATAAATTTCATAACTCAGGCCAAGCCTTCCACAGTACTTTTATTTCCACAATTTCAAACAGAAAACCGTATAGCTCGTAAGCTTTAACCAATATCATTTCATAATAAAACCAACCAGAATATATGTAAACACCGTAACACTGTCAACCCAACTCAGTCTTTATATACCATGATAGAATCAAGAGAACAGTCAACACTTTTAACACACTTACAACAACAATTGGAAATAAATCAATGAAACCCAATAACCATGTGAACCTCAACAATTATGAAACAGTTAAATTGCATTTCTCACAACTTCCTCAATATTATAAAAAACCAAACCAACAGGAACATAAATATAAATATATATATATATATATACCTCTTAAAAATAATGTCATACCGGTCAACCATTTTGTATCACAAGGGAACCAACTAAACAACCAATACTCTTTCCAAAATAACCACCACAATATTTAACAACAAATAACAAGGCCAAGTAGTCATAGAAACAATAATGAACATAGAACAATTAAGACAAGAATCAACTAAATTGGAAACGGGAAAGGGATCATGTTTAACAAACAATTTGGTGGTGCATAGATACTCGTCACCTCACCTATACACCACACATATGCATTTCACATAGCAAACAAGTGGGGACTCCTATTTCCTCAGGTCAAGGTTAGACCAAACACTTACCTCAAATTCGCAGGCCACTTACTGCTCAATTATCACTTTTTCTTTAGAATTTGCCTCTAACTCTCTCAAATTAGAAAAATCTCCTACCGGTTGAACTCAGATTTTCCTGTGAAAATAAAAATAGTGACTCCAATATTTTCTCCGAAATAGAATAATATGAAAGGACTCGCTCAAAGGATTCAGGTTATGAAAATATACAAATACTAATTACAAACTCGGTCCATCTTTGGAATTCATGTAATAGATCTCGGGAGAGAATTGATGTTACGAAAAAAAATTACTCTAAGGAAAAGACGCCTCAATGTGTTATGCAGAAAGGTCACCCGAGAAAATCTTCATATGGTAAGAGACGGTCAAGGTGTTCTTATCTATATCGAAGTGGTTTGGTGTTAGAACTTTCGTAAGAGTACTAATTTCATATATCGAAGTGGTTTGGTGTTAGAACTTTCGTAAGAGTACTAATTTCATATCGCTAAAAAAAACATTCACAATTTCATGGTAAAATTTGTTAGGCAAATTAATCAATTTCTTTATTTTCATTAATAATCCAACAAAATAATTTCTTTCAAAAATTAATTTCTAAAGTTTGGGACCTCGGAATTCAATTCCGGGCATACGTCAAGTCTCATATTTTACTGCAGACCTCCTGGGATCGTCGAAACACATATTCCGTTTACTCAAAATGTTGACTCAAGTCAACTAAAACCAAATTTTTTTATTCTATAAATTATTATTTCTTATATTTTCACATAAAAACTTTCCGGTTTCACGTTCGGACCGCGCACGCAAATCGAAGTAGTTAAAATTAATCTCTTTATGGCTAATAAGCCTAAAACGGAGTCTAAATTCATAAAATGACCCTTGGGTCATCACAATTTATTATGATATGAGTTTTTATATCAATAAACATCTACTTTATTGTGGTATTTTTTTTATTTGTGTTGTACAAACTGAAGAATAAAGAGGGTAACTTTAACATACATATTACCCCGCTACAAGTTTTAGTAATAGAAGATATTAAGTTTTTCCTTTATTTATAGTCTCAATACAACCAACGCTTTCGCGAATACTTTAGAAACTCAATAAGTCTTTTTGAGACTTACTACAACACAATATCTTATTGATACTCAATTTTATTTCTCCAAAGTCGTATACTTGGCTCTTCTAGAGCTTTCAATTAATTTTGTACTACCACTTATTCATCAACATCTATATGATGAATAAACTTTTAAGGAGAAAGTTATATAATTATGGTCATGGTCAAAACTATATGCAAGATCTATTTTTTGCATTACCGATGCCTTTAATAATCACATTGCCAAAATATTTGGCATAATCACAATAGGTACGTGATCAATGACCATTCATGCCATAATAATGACATTATTTTCTTATATCATCTCAAACCTCCTTTTAGAGGTGAGTATGGTATATTCACTACTACTAGCACGTTCATATTCTTTCGAGAATGAATATGTATTCATAAATCAGATGTTGTCACATTCTCATCATGAATGGACCATAATCATCTATATGTGCTTTACAAAATCTCATGTCAAATCGATGACAAATATTACTTTCAAAGAGTGAAAGATTATTTTGAGAATTCTTATTATTCTCATTCTCACAAATATGACGATTATAATTTCGTCTATTGCCACGTCCACATCCATTGATACCTTCATGGTAATAATTTTTCTTTTTTCAGACTTATCACATATTGCTATCACATTCTCTTCAGGGGAATGAGAATAAAGCAAATTCAATGGGACGTGTTTCCACTTTTTTGCCCACAATCATACATGAATTTGATCATGGCAAGACATAGAAATTTTACCACTTTGGTGGTTATAATTTCTTGTAAACTCTATAGGAGTTATAATCAAAGTTTATTATTTCTGCTTGCATTTAAAATCAAATTATAGAATTTCACGAATTTAAAAGAGAAAAATAAAGTAAAATACTTACCTTAAATCCAGAATTTAATCATGAAGAAAGTTCATGGAGAATTGATCTGGATCTGCGGTATCAGTCTCTTTGGTATCAGGATCGTTATTCTGGTTGTTGGCAGTAAAAATCACTACACGTTTGGCTTTTCTTGAACGAATTTGATGATCCAGTGGTACGCCCTCTTGATAGTCGCCCGATTGTTGTTCCAATTCGGTGATTAATTTATGTGACCAGCGAGGTATTTTTTTACTGATTTCTTTTATTCCAATCGATTTTTTTTCAGATGTTGTCCCATTAGGATCAATTGCATTGAATACAAATTTTACAAATTTAGTTCTTTTTTCTGAATTCACTCTTCCCTGGTCTTGGTCTGAAAATAAAGAAAGGTCTTTCAAATTTAAACTCGATTTTGGTTCGGTACCAAATTATCATTATGCTCAGTCCCAAAACTTCTACTCAATTGATTAGAGTCTCGTGCTGATAATCTGTTATGAAACAATAAAAGAAGAAGAAGAATATTGCAGAGAAAGAGAGAGATATGAAATTCTTATTGAATTTGGGATGATTTACAATGGGGTAAGATCTCTCTATTTACAGGAAAAGAGTGACTTAGCCACCAAGTAACAAACCCTAAAATCTCTCTAAAATATAGACATTCACCATAAATAGAATTCTATTTATAAGAGAAAAGTAGATATTGTTACAAAACTTTTACTCCCTACGTCCTATTTTAGGTGAACATTTACTATTTGAAAAGTCAAAAAAAGTTTTTGTACCATGACTTTTTATTTTAAATATTTTAAATTATTGATTATTGTAACTTATAATCGTTTTTATAATTTTTAAACATATAAGTTTTATTTTAACAATTTTTAAAATTCTATGTTTGAATTTACGTAATTTGACGGTCCTACACTAAATCGCATCATATAAAATGGAACGATGGAGTAATTCAAAATTAATGCATTTATGAAATTATTTATATTTTAACTCATAGTAAGTTGTAAGATTTAAAATATACAATATAAGTTTTTTCTATTTAAGCAAAAAAGCATAAAATTTTGAATAATTCCAATTATTTAAATAAATAAATAATAGAATATTTATTATAATTAGAGTAAAGTCTGTAATTGAAACATGAAAAAATGATAAAATTGTAAAAGTCGGAAGAAAATTAATAATATTTTCTTTGCCTCAGCTTGTTTGGATGGTTGTTACCTATTATATTGTATCGTGTTGTTACTTTAAGCGAAATTATTAGTTATGTCAGCCCATAAGCAAATTAATGCAAAAATTTTAATTCATAAAATATTACCAATGTTAGCCAAATGCTACCAATATTAGCCAATTAGCTATTTGTAGCTAAAAAAGTCGAAATTTTGCTTTCTTTTGAATGTGTGTTATTGGAATAGATTGGGTACATCTTAGTAAGTTCGAACCTTAGTTTTGCGACAATTTGATGGAGTTTTGAGGTGGTTTGAATTGAAAATTCAAATTAGAAAATGAACATAAAAAAGACTATATGTGTCACACTGTGTGTATCATTTCTATATTACTTAAATATCGTATGCGTATTAAATATGTATCACATGTATTATAACGATCCGGTCGGTCGTTACATAGAACCTGCATTATATTTACTGTTATTGCCTTGTCGTAGCTTGGTTATACTGTTCATGATGTGTTAGAGTTGGTTAGCTCGGGTTCAGAGTGGTTATAGAAGGAATTGAGATATTTAGTCTCTAAAAGTAGCCTTAAAGTTCAACCGAGAGTTGATTTATTGGTAAACAACTTCGGAATGCAATGACTCGAATAGCTTCGTTAGGTGATTTGGGACTTATGAGTGTGTCCGGAATAATTTTGTGATGTTCGGTGTAGAGTTAGGATTGAATTGGCGAAAGTTAGTTTTTGGTGATTTCCGGTCGACAGTAGAAAATAGGATATCGGGGTCGGAATGGAATTCCGACAGTTAGAACAGGTTCGTAATGTCATTTTGGATATGTCTGCAATATTTCATGTCAATCAGAGTTGTTTTGGATAGTTTCGGCATCGTTGGTGGATTTTAGAAATTTCAAAGCTCTTAGACTTGAATCCGACGTGAATTTGGTGTTTAGATGTTATTTTTGGTGTTCCGAGAGTGCAACTAAGTTTGAATGATTATTTATGATGTGTTGGTAAACTTGGTTGGGGTCCCGAGGGGCTCGGGATTGATTTCGGATGGTTCGCGAGCATTTTGGCTTTGGAAAAGTCTGTTGTTTTTCTGGTGTTAGCACAACAGCATTTTGTGCATTGCGATCGCGAGGTCAGGTCCGCGATCGCGTAGGGTGGAGTGAGTCCAGGAGGAAATTGCTCAGTGTTGTAACGACCTGACCGGTCGTTTTGAGAGTTAGCGCCCCGATCCCCTGATAATAGTTCCTCCCATGTCTTATTAGGTTAATGGAACTTGTTGGAGCGTTGAGCGGTGAAATTCGAAGTGATTTTGGTCATATAGTCCTTTAAGGTGAATTTCAGCTTTAGAAATTGAGCCGTAGCTAGAGCTGTGTGAAGACGGATTCGGAATGGAATTTCGTCGACTCCATTAGCTCCGTTGAGTGATTTCGGGGTTAGGAGCGTGTTCGGAATATGTTTTCGAGGTCGGATGTAGATTTAGGCTTGAATTAGCGAAAGTTAGAATTTCGGCGATTTCGGCCGATAGGTGAGATTTTGATATCGGACTCGGAATGGAATTCCGAAAGCGACATCAGGTTCGGAATGTCATTTATGACCTGTGTGAAAAATTTGAGGTCATTCGGATGAGTTTAGACGTGTTCCAACGTCGAATGTGAATTCTTGAAAATTTCCAAGTTCTTAGGCTTGAATCTATGCATATTTGAGTATTTTGATGTTATGGGACGTGTTTTAAGGCTCGACCAAGTTCGAATAAGGTATTTGGGTTAGTTGGTAGGTTTGATTGAGGTCCCGGGGCCCTCAGATGATTTTCGGATGCTCAACGGAGTGGTTTTGGATTTAGTAAAACACCAGAAATTTTGCTGTTGGTTTCCTTCTATGCGTTCGCGTAGAGGTCACCGCGTTCACATAGAATAGTTTTGGGGATTCAGTGTTTTCTTCTTCCCGTCCGCGGTCAACTGGAGGCGAACGCATAGGTTGGGCAGGAAACTCTTCGCGAACGCATTGAGTTCTTCGCGTTTGCATAGGCTTAGGGGGGGGGGNGCGGTGGCCCATCCGCGAACGCATAGAACAAATATCTGGGCAGAATACTAAAACCCCAATTCGAAGCTCTAAGCCTATTTTCACCATTTTTGAATTGTGGGAGCTCGGGAGAGGCGATCTTTGAGGGACTTTTCACCTGGGTATTCTTGGTAAGTAATTTCTAACCATCATAGGTTAAGTTCCATGATTCTAATCCTAAATTCCACCCTTAATTTCGAGATTTTTGAGTAGAAACTTGGGAAAAATGAAGAAACTTCTTAGACCAAATTTTGGGTTTTTGATTGAGTATTTGACCTCCAAATTGAGAGATTCTTATATGGTTAGACTCATGGGAGAATGAGGTTTCGAGAAACGTAAATTTTACCCGATTCCGAGACGTGGGACCGAGGGGCATTTTGGTCAAAATTCCTAATTCCGCGTATTAGCTTCAAATGAATTAGTTACTTTGATTCTTGAAATGATATTTACAATATGCAATCGAATTCAATAGATTTGGGCCACCTGGAGTTCGATACTCGTGGCAAGAGAGTGGTACAAAGTTGATTTACGCAGTCGAGGTAAGTGGCTTGCCTAACTCTGTGTTGGGGAATCTCCCTTAGGCATTTTTACTGGTTCTTCCTATAAAAATCCCGTGTACGTGAGGTGACGAGCGCGTGCACGGGATATTTTCACTGAAGTTCCTTATTTCTTTCTACATAATGTTTCTTTTTCAACTCTATTATTACTGTTTTCATTTAAATTGCATAATAACTTAAGGTTTATCATGGTAAATTGATTTCTAACTGATTTTCCAATCGTTAC
>ML287315.1:3580-40831 GCA_005239495.1 Nicotiana undulata
CCCCTTACAAAGTTTGGAAAGGAGACTCACCTGGACAAGTACTCCTCCGGTCAACGGACCAATCAACAAGACGCACGAATCCTCCGAATTACCTTCGATGGCTCGCAACTAGCCAAAAACACATAATTATATCAATTTAGGAGGAATCGAGGAGGATTTATCAAAGATTTCCCTTAAAACACATTCTTGACGTACTTGGAATATTCAACTCCGAGCCTCGGCGTCCGAAAAATTACGATTCTTGAAGAAATGCGCTACACGTCGCCTAAGGATCAAGATTAACTCAATTAATCATCCTTTAATGGCCCAAAAATCAGAAATTCAATTTTTCTCAAAACCCTCTATTTTTCCCAAGCCTTCCCATGGATTTTTATGAATTTTGGAAGTGGAAATTCCTCAAGAATCAAAGTTATAAACATGCGGGAAGCCAAAGAATTACTTACTTTAGTAAATGACTCGCAGCAACTGATCTGGAGCTCCTAGGGGTCTCAACAATGGACGAAAATCGAGTTTGGGAAGAAAAATAAAGAAATGGGGCTTTTATAGGACTGCTTCAGCAGTTTTCGCCCCTGCGGCCCTTGGTTCGCAAGTGCGGACTCGCACTTGTGGAAAAAGGGTCGCGCCTGCAATGGGCCTGGGCCCTGGGGGAGGTCGCTCTTGCGGACTTTGGATCGCAGGTGCGGACTCGCACTTGCGTGAAATTGGCCGCGCCTGCTATTGGCCTGGGCCCTGGTGGAGGTCGCGCCTGCGGAGCCGCTCCTGCGGAAGGAAGGTCCCTCCTGCGATGGATTGGCCGCTGGTGCGAGCCTCGCGCCTGCGGCTCATGGACCGCAGGGGCGGTCACACCAGAAAATTCCCACTTGCTATGAAATTGCTTGTTTTTGACCCTGCTTGGGGTCCGGGAGACCCCTGGGCCCACCCGAGCCCTCGACAAATTACACCAACCAATCCCAAATCATATGACAGACTCGCTCAAGCTCCCAGAACACTAAAAACATCATCCAAACTATAAATCACTCTCCAAAACCCCTTAGTTCCAAACTTAAGATTTCAAGAAAATTTCAATGGCTCACCAATACGCTGAACGTGTCTATATTGCTCGGAATGACCCTAAATTTTGCGAACAAGTCATAAATGACTATACGGAACTATTGCCAGTTCCATAATTCCATTCGGACCATGATATCATGAGGTCCAATTCCAAGCTGAATTCTAAATCTTATGAAATCCTGAATTCTAATTTAGGTGCCGAAATACTCCCTGGTCATCAGAAACCCGTGGCGAACACACCCCCAAGTCCGAAATCATCATCCGGAGCTGCTGGAGCTGTCAGAACTCGATTATGAGGTCGTTTTCTCAAAATGCTGCTCGGAACAAAAATTAGCCAAATAGGCTAGCCTTCAGGAACCAAGTGTTCCTGAACTGGCCAAATCACTTCTGAATCTCGAACTACCTGCCCACACAAGTCATAAGGCACGAGTAGCCGCTATGGAAAGAGTCATTCACGGGAANCCAAATCACTTCTGAATCTCGAATTACCTGCCCACACAAGACATAAGGCACGAGTAGCCGATATGGAAATAGTCATTTACGGGAACGGAGTCGCAACACACAAAACGACCGGCTAGGTCGTTACAGGGCACATACTATTATCTCCTACTACCCGATTACTATTTTGAGTTTTTACCTAAAGCGGTCTAGTTGATTCTAACTCGTGTCCTATGCGTGCACTACTCGTCCCTTACCTAAGGTCCTGGAGGCATTGGGACCTCTATTTAAGATGGTTCTAAACTAGGCCTAGGTTGCTCAAAATTATAAAATACTAGGCGACAAACAAAACAGTTAGGACTTTTCAAATAAAGACAGGTATGGGCTCACATTAACTTCCACGTGTAAACAACAAATGCACACAACTGAGTAACAGGTTTTATTAATCGTAGAGTCCTATAGGCAGGAATCTATGTGGTGTTGAATAGGCAGGCAGTCGTATATATAATTAGTTTCTTAATGCGAGTATTGGGACCTACATATATATTTGCCTACTGATTTTAGCTCAGTGCAGTATCTGGGCGTTTCATAACAACAAATCACAAGCATAAGTCCAGAATTATTATTTAATCCTGTAGGCATGCTATCTTGGTGATTGACAATGATAATCGAAAAAGCGTATTTAGAATCAGTTAATTGAATCCTATAGGCATGACTTCCACAAGTGTGTTGATTATGACCCTATAGGCATAATTTCTAGAGTTGAACATATTTTGATCCTATAGGTATGATTTCTAGAATTGAAATGACTTTAATCTTATAGGCATGATTTTTAGAACTGAACTGATTTTAATCCTATAGGCATGATTTCTATCATTAAGCAGTATATGAACAGGAATTTATACACATTGAGCTAGAAACAATTAAGCCAAGTATTGGTCCTATAGGCATGGTTGCTAACACATGAATTTTGGACGAATTGATACACCTAAAGGTAGGATTTCCAACAGATCACAACGTTAGTCCTATAGGCAGGATTTCTAGTATGTAAACACAATATTTTACCTATTCAATTTCAACAAACATAATATGAAACTTGTAAGCAGAACTAACATCATAAATAGAGACCCTATAGGCAGGATCTCTACCTGGCTTTACAAGTAAATAAATAAGAAACCCTTCCCAATTTTACTAAGTACCCCAGAATTGTTATTACAGAAATTATTATTGGCCAGGTAATAAATGAATTACAGAATAAAATAAGCTATAGAGAGCCTATAACAGGCCCAAATACACCTTGGCAACCCAGGCCTTCAACCCATAACAGCTCCAACGCTCATTTTCATAGGTACAGAACAATTAGTGGTGAATGATTCACCTATAGCACACAGAACCTAGATCTCTAGTGTGTAAAAGTTCCCAAGGGCTTCAAGAACCCATGTCAATGCTCACACTAGAGAACAAATGCTCGAAAACAGTTCAAAGGAGATTAGAAACCAAACCTCAGTGTGTTAGAGTTCACAAGGGTCTCACATGGACCCCGAGTAGTGCTCACACTGGGGAGGTTAAGGACAGAACTTAAAGGACCTAAGAATGGGAATTTAAGGTAGCATAAGCAGCACATAGAAGGAGGCAGTGGTTAAGAGACATATTTCAAAACATATTTTGTTTTAGGAAGCCAACATAACAGAGTTCAAAACACAGAATAGTAGACACCACGGTTTGAACATATAGGCAGAATTGCATTGAAGGATCTAAGAAAACAAATTGGCAAGATTTGCAAAGTTGTTCATGCTCAAATGCATAGTACTTAATAGGTTAAGGCCTGAAAGGTCTAATTAGGCTAAGGATACATGCTAGCATTAATGTCAAGCTTTGTTCAATCGTAGTCAGTATTTAGGCATAATATGAAGGCAAAAAGTCAAATAATCATATGGAATCCAAATGAATGAAAGAGATACTAAAAGGCAAGTTATCAGGGTACACGAGTGGCAGAAAAGGGGTCTAATACTGACCAGACATAACATTACAAGCTTTGTAAAGATTTTGGACAGGGGAACTGATAAGTATCCTAGTATTACCCTAAAGGTTACTAAATTTAGGGCGAGTTCAGAACTAGCAAAGCAGTATACATGAAACAAATTAGAAGACATTTAGCTAATCCCTAAGAGGATTCATATTATTCAAAACAACCAGTCTCAGAACTAATAGCAGTAATTAGAGAACTGAAGAAACTCATACAAACATGAAATTGGCAGAATCATGCTCAAAATAAACTTTAAACATGTTGGATCGTAAACACATGTCATAGATGCATAGAAATAAAATGGCAAAGGGATAGTAACTCACCATTTAGACAGGAAAAACAAGAATAACACCACAATACTCGAGAGCCCAGAATATTTGGCCTTGGTTTTCAGCCGGCCAAAACCAGAAGTAAAACGAGATAGCAAAGAGAACATAGAGCCAAACCCTAAGTTTTTAGTGAGAATACCGTGATTCCCGTCTATCCTAAAGGGGAAAGGGGAGGAGTATATATAGTAGCAAGGATTGAATCGAATAAAAAAGAAAAAATCGTAAAGTCAAACACACCTAAGGAAGCAATACATACAGAATCAATAACGAATCAGATTTGAAGAAAAACAAGGTAAACCCTAGTTTTTTTAGTAAACAAATATTAACGAAATATACATAAAACAATAGTATAGGATGAATTTAGACACAAATAACATAAAAAATCAGAGAGTCAAACTACTTTTAGGTTCGATATAAAGAGATCTAAAAACCCTAAATTAGGGCCAGATGAATATTGGCAAAAGAAAAATCGGCAAACATATTAGGAAACGGAGTAAAATAAACAAAAAAACAAGGAAAGAAAACATGAAAAATAAGTTTTGAAATCAATTTAAGAGAAAGAATCGGTAAACCTAGTTTTTTAGGAAAGGTGTAGATCCCAGAAATCCAAACAATATCGGACTCATATAATACAAAATCAAACGGAATATAGTCCAGGTACCGAAAATAGAACAGAGTCGGAGAGATATTACTTGACATAACATGGAAAGTACTAAGTAACACCATAACGAATCGACCAGTAGCGAGAAGTTGCTAATATGGTAAGGAAATAAGAGAGAAATCTCATTAGAAGGGGGATTAGGAGGGGGAGTTTGGGTGACGGCGGCTTAGGGTTCATAGAGTGAGAGATGAGTGTTTTGTGACGGCGGGTTAGGGAAATGGGGCTAGGGTTAGAGGGTTGGGATATAAGGAGAGTGAGGGTTTTATTTTGGGCCGTGATCATTTGAGATCAACGACCAAGATTAAAAGGAAAGTTGGGCGGGTCTGAAGCGGGCCCAGTTGGGTTAGGCGGATGGGTTTTATTTGATTTGGGCTGGGTAATTTGGGCTGGTTTGGGTAGCCTAGGTCCGTAAATAGGAGAATTTAGGGCTATTAATTAAATACCCACTTTAATTAATAAAAATAATTTGTAAAAATGATAAATAAAATAGTAAAAATATTATTTGTGCATAAAAATGGTTAAAAATAATTATTTATCACTATAAAAGCATAAAAAGTTATTCTTTGCACAAATAAAGTAATTATAAGTGTATGTGGGCTATTATTATAAAACGCGCAATTTTAGCCTCAAAAATGCAAAATGTAATTTTAATAAATCCACCAAAATATTCAGAACTTAATATGGATATAAATGATGAATCTAGATGATGAAATCATCATAAAATTATTTTTGATGCAATTAATGATTATATATTTAATAGAATATGGGAATAAATTGATTTAAAATCTTTAAAATTATGGAAAAATTAGGAAAAACACTTGTATGTGTTTATGAATCAAATGATGATGCATATGAATTCTTTTGAAAGTATATATTTACATTTGAAATATGTGAGGAAAATATTGGGTATCAACACTCGCAGAAATTGACGGAGAAATTTGGCCAAAGCCTATCAATTCAGACGCAGTCAAAAGATACTATGTGTAAACTGTTTGCATTTTCTTCATATGATGTAATTGAACTACGCTTGAACTGATTCCCATTTAAGAGGGGATACGTAGGCAGCCTTGTGGGTTCGGTCACAATTCAATAAAATTTCCAATTTCCCTAGAATCTGAAACTGGGGCAAAATTTTGAGGAGGACCCACAAAATTCCGAAGCAAGTTCAGCCAACGACACTATGCGCGGTATAGTCAGAAGTTTGTCTAGATAACTGGGACAGAATTTTGAGGAGGACCCTCAAAATTTTATGTCAAGAAGGCCGCAATGTCTCTAAAAATGTCACAGTCACTAGTTCACCTAGTCAATTTCTAAATCGCATATTACTACGTTATGAATAACTATGCACACATATTTTTTGAAAACTTTATTTTTAGCCAAATGCTACCCACGATGACTCAGAACAGGACTCTAGTGCGGAGCGAAGAAAAGCAAGCCGACAAAGGCACGAACCAACCTCCCCCGCAAAACTCACGATTTTTCTTTGGATGTAGGAACAAGAAATAACCACAAGCACGCACACACCTTAGAATCATTATCTCCATAACGACAAAGCCGCCAGACGCAAATGTATCTCCAGCTAAGAAATACTCCGCCTTTACTTACTACTTGTCCATTTGCATTAGACTAAGCATTGTCTCAAATCTTGCATGAGGCTAAGCCCTGCCTCTTTATTTGCATAAGGCAAAGCATTACCTTCCATTTGCATGAGACTAAACACTGTCTCAAGTCTTGCATGAGGCTAAGCCCGGCCTCCTCACTTGCATAAGGCTAAGCTCCGCCTTCCCCCCTGCATGAGACTAAAAAATGTCTCGAATCTTGCATAAGGCTAAGCCCTGCATCTTTATTTGCATAAGGATAAGCATTGCCTTCCATTTGCATGAGACTAAGCACTGTCTCAAGTCTTGCATGAGACTAAGCCCTGGATACGGTTATGGATACTATAACGGTTATCAGATGGGAACGGGTAACGAAGGATGATCCGTTATGTTTGAAATAACTTGAAGTATATGAATGTTGAATGGAAACCTGAGTGAATATTGCTCTTGTTAGGAGAAAGGTTTCTCCTTAGATTACCTGCAAACTCAAAATACAATTGCAAGCAAGTATAAATAGATTATTGCGTAAATTTAGACATGATGCAAATTCCCTTTGGACCATGAAGATTGTCTTTGGACGGTGAGGATGACGTCCTTAGACCATGATGTCTTGGGCCATGAAGATGGTGCCTCCAAACCATGATGCCTTTGAATAATGATGTGCAAGATTGAGAGATCCTCAGGCCATGGCATGGCGTCTTCTGGATATGGGGATGATGCCTTCAGACTATGACGCCTTCGTACAAGTTGGCTATATATCAGCCCATGAGGTGCAGAGACATGATGCCAGAGGTAATAACAAGACAAATCTTAGTCTTGTGTAGAGTTTGGGGTAGAGCTTAGCCCGAGAGAAGAGGATAATGCAAGGCTTAGAATAGAGCCACATTCATTCAAGGATCGAGACAGTGCTTAGTCTCATGCGAAAAGAATGCAATGCTTAGCCTTATGCAAATAGAGAGTCAGAGCTTATCCTCATGCAAGAATTGAGATAGGGCTTAGTCTCATGCAAAGAGAAGGCAATGCTTAGCCTTATGCAAATAGAGAGGCATGGATTAGCCTCATGCAAGGATTGAGACAGGGCTTAGTCTCATGCAAAGAGAAGGCAATGCTTAGCCTTATGCAAATAGAGAGGCATGGATTAGCCTCATGCAAGGATTGAGACAGGGCTTAGTCTCATGCAAAGAGAAGGCAATGCTTAGCCTTATGCAAATAGAGAGGCAGGGCTTAGCCTCATGCAAGGATTGAGACAGGGCTTAGTCTCATGCAAAGAGAAGGCAATGCTTAGCCTTATGCAAATAGAGAGGCAGGGCTTAGCCTCGTGCAAGGATTGAGACAGTGCTTAGTCTCATGCAAGAATTGAGTCAGGGCTTAGTCTCATGCAAACAGAAGGAAATGCTTAGCCTTATGCAAATAGAGAGGCAGAGATTAGACTCATGCAAGGATCGAGGCAGGGATTAGTCTCATGCAAATAGAAGGCATGGTTTAGCCTCATGCAAGGATCGAGACAGGGCATAGTCTCATGCAAAGAGAAGTCAATGCTTAGCCTGATGCAAATAGATAGGCAAGGCTTAGCCTCATGCAAAGATTGAGACAGTGCTTAGTCTCATGCAAGAATTGAGACAGGGCTTAGTCTCATGCAAAGAGAAGGCAATGCTTATCCTTATACAAATAAAGAGGCAAGGCTTAGCCTCATGCAAGGATTGAGACAGGGCTTAGTCTCATGCAAATAGAAGGCAATGCTTAGCCTTATGCAAATAGAGAGGCAGGGATTAGCCTCATGCAAATGTAAGAGTAAGAGCGAAGTAATCTTAGCTGTAAATATGTTTATACATGGCGATTCTATTGTTGTGATGATGCTTATGGCGATGACCTATTCCTGCATCCAAAGAAAATTTGTGAGTTTTGCGGGGGAGGTTGGTTCGTGCCTTTGTCTACTTGCTTTGCTCCACTCTGCCCGAGGATCCTGTTCGAGTCACCATGGGTAGCATTTGGCTAAAAATAAAGTTTTCGAAAAGTATGCATGTATGGTTTTCAAAACATAGTAATATGCAAATAAGAAATCAATTAGATGAACCAGTGATCGCGGCGTTATCCGAGACATTGCGACCTCCTTGCCATAAAATTTTAAGGGTCCTCCTCAAAATTCTGCACCAGTTATCTAAATGATCTTCTGGCTATTATGTATGTAATGATGTTGGCTGAACTTGCTTCGACATTTTGAGGATCCTCCTCAAAATTCTGCCCCAGTTTCTGATTATGGGGAAAAATGGAAATTTCATTGAATTGTGACCGAACCCACAGGGCTGCCTATGTATTCCCTCTTAAACGGGAATCAGGTCAAGCGTAGTTCAATTACATCATATAAAGAAATGCAAATAGATTTACACATAGTATCTTTTGACTGCGTCTGAGTTGATAGGCTTTGGCCAGATTTCTCTATCCATTTGTGCGAGTATGAGTGCTCATCATGTCAATACCCTATGAACCATATAAGGACCTTGCCAGTTGGGTGAAAATATCTCTTTGGCTTCATCTTGATGTGGAAAGATCTGTTTCAACACCAACTACCCCGGTGTGAACTGTCTTGGTTTGACCTTTTTGTTGAAAACTCTGGACATTCTATTCTGATAAAGCTGACCATGACACACTGCATTCATCATTTTCCATCTATGAGGGCTAATTTCTCATAGAGCTCCTTATCCATTCTGCATCACGCATTTCGGCTTCTTGTATGATCCTCAAAGAAGGAATTTCTACCTCGGCGGGAATGATAACTTCAGTACCGTAGACCAGCAAATAAGGATTTGCCCCGGTTGATGTGCGAACTGTGGTACAATATCCCAATAAGGAAAATAGTAACTTCTCGTACCATTGCTTGTGATTCTCTACCATTTTTCTTAGTATCTTCTTGATGTTATTGTTGGTGGCCTCCAAGGCTCCATTCATTTGAGGCCTGTATGCCGTGGAATTCTTGTGCTTGATTTTGAAAGTTTCACACACGACTTTCATCAGATCACTGTTGAGATCTGCGACATTGTCAGTAATGATGGACTCTAGAACCCTGAATCAATAGACAATACGATCCCTGACAAAATTTGCGACGACTTTCAACCCATTTTGTGAAGTAATCGATGGCCACTAAGATGAACCTATGCCCGTTCAACACAGTGTGTTCGATTGGACCAATGACATCCATTCCCCAAGCAGCAAAAGGCCAAAGTGTACTTGTTTCATTGAGTTCGTTTGGTGGTACCCCTATCATATCTGCATGTATCTGCCACTAGTAGTGTTGATACCCAATTTTTTCTCAAATTATTTTCAAAATTGCATATATACCTCAAAATCACTTTTCATAATAATTGGCATTTTTTCATAATTTTACCAATTTGTTTTCCTATTTATTTAGTGTTTTATATTCAATAATTATTCATAAATCGCATTACAAATAATTTTAAATTATTTCTTAGCTCAATATACCATTCTAGTCCTGTCAAGATTTAATTCTTTCATAAATTAGCCAATTTTGGCATTATTTAATTATAATTACAGTAATTTTATAATTATAGCCTAATCGTATATTTTATACCATTTTAATCACTGATTAGCCGTTTTATATTTTTTATATTAGCTAATTACCTTAATTGTATTTGTTTAACCTCAACTTCATTTTTATATAATTATTAGCTATTTTTATTAATTATCTATTTTAATGGGTATTTAACTTATAGCCATTTCTTAATTTCAATTTCAGTCTTATTTACCCAAACCCACAGCCCAATTAAACTGACCCAACAACCCAAGGCCCAATTCCTAAATACCCGACCCAATCCCCTGTTTCAATCTGAGCCGTTGATTAATTCAAATCAACGACCTAGATCAAAACTTACCAAAATTAACTGACTTACCCCCCTTCCGACCTCTCATTTGCCCGGTATCTCATTCTCTCTCTATCTCTCTCTGGTTCTCTCTAGAACCTTCCCTTGCCTCCCCCCTTCGATGAAGTTCGTTCGTCTTCTCTGGCTAGTCCCCTCGTCGGAAATTATGGCCTCCCATCATCTCCTGGTTACTGCTTCATCCTACACCGGTCTAATGACACCCTAAGGCCCTCAAGCGAACCTGGAGCGACTCACTCACCTCTCATGGTCCCTCATTCCATTTTTCGGCCACCTCCAGCCGTCTGAGTAAGAGCTACTACTTTCCCGGCTAACGCCGGTGACATCTTTAAGGTTTTTCTTGTTTCTCTGGGTTCCATGAAACCCTAACTCCTGATATCTTTCCGATTTCTTCTAGATCTTCCTTAGATCTATGTATATCATGAAGCTTTTTACATGTTTTTCTTTGAAGAACCTTCCTATTTTAAACGATCTTTCATCTTCAAACTAGGGTTTCATAACCCTTTCTTTTAAATGGTGTTCATACGATTTTCCAGTATTCTCTTAAGATTTCTATTGTGTTTAATGATTTTATTGAAGTCTCTCTCTTTATCTGAGTTGTGTTAAGAAAACGCTAATCTAAACCTTAGGTCTCTGAATACATGTTTGCATGTGTACTTACGAGCTTTATGATTCTCTGAAGTTTTACCCTATGGTGTTCGTATATGTTTCTGACTTTCTTACTCTATCGACGTGCCTCCATGTTTACCCTGTAATACACATGAATCCCTAGCTTGTATGATTTTACTCTACTGAGATTGCTAGGGTTTCAGAGTTCTTGAACATTGTCTATTTAACTCATGTTATTTTTTCCTTTAGCTGATACTGGCCTTATTTGAATCCTTGATTCCCTCAGATTAGTATCCTTCACTGATCTCTTAAGGTAATACACTACTGATTTTTGACCCATGAGTTATTCACTTGCCTTATTTGATTAATTCTACTGTTTAATCAATTTTTAACTAGGATTTTCTTAACATAGACCTTTTATTTTGTTCTGTATGCTGAGATTATTTTCCCGTGTGGTATTCCAGTCATACGAGATACTTTCCTTAAGTGATGCTAGTTTCCTGTAATTTGAACCTCATTCGAGGATTTCCTGCTGATTTCCGTCATTCCCTGCTTATTTTCATAGCCAATTATGTTGTCACACTGATTCTTAGGACATTCCTTAATTGATATGTATGTATCTAGCGTAATTACCTGCCTTATATTTGTATTCGTTTGAAATATCTCCTTACGTATTACATGCCAGCCATGGATTTCTTTCCTTATTTGGTCACTTGTCTTTACCGTTTGAAGTTGACTCCCTTGATCAGAGGGAGTACTCAGACTGATTGCTTGTTAATTGATTCTGATTCCTTTAATTGCTGCCTGACTTTGATCTGTACATTATTTACTAATGTTCCTTAAAAACAAAAGGAAAAAAAACTATATATACACTCTATTCATTCGTTACAGACACACACAAACATAGATACAAAAACTGATCTGTGCACTCTCTTTTACAAAAAAAAAAGGGTTCTATACTCTCTTCACCCTCTCTTCTGTGCTACTTGCTATTACTTTAAGTGAGCCGGCTGCAAGCCAAGGATGACTACTGTGCATCTCCTATCTTTGCTTGCATTATTGCTTTCTTCATCATACTGGGATGTTCTGATTTAAGCTTCAGTCATCAAACCAACATGTTTCTATTGATAGTTCAATTCCTTGTATTCTTGATATGTTTCCACTTGTGGTTCTGCTGTCCAACATGAAATTAGAATTCTGAATTCCCTTTACATGTCTATTTTCACTTTACCTTGAATGATCAATGTGTCTCTCTGCACTTAGCCTATGTTCTTTATATGCATCTCCATGCCTATGACTAATATGTTAAATTCAATCATGATGTCAGTGTTTTGGTTGATATGTTTCTCTAACTTGACACTTAGTCATATCCCTGACCTCCCCCTGAATCCCTAGAAACCCTTGGATTATATGTCTATGTGTGAACCTGCCTGCTTCACAAGTTGTGTATTTGTCCCTCAAACCTCTCACCTTTGTTTGTGACTGCTGGACCACCCTGGCTCCTTTATGTGATGATGGCTTTGTTTTGTTTTGAGTTGGTAAACTATTTTCGTCAATTGAACCTTTGCTGACCTTTACTAAACGTCCTTCCTCTCTTAAACTGTTTTTCAACACTATTTTACTTAAACTTCCTAAACTATGAGCACATATCACTCTACTCCTAGTTTCATAAGTTCAGCCCCTTTGTGTGAGCACTGCTTTGGGGACCCTTTGAGTACCCTATGAACTCTGACACACAAGGCTGGCATTCCCACACTGCACTTACTCTTTTTTGGCTAGGAAACATGGGTGTGAGCACTGCCTGGGATCCTCCGAGGTCCTTAGGAACTCTGACACACCCGGATTATGAAAGGTTATGGCATATGTCATTAAGGACCTAGAGACTTGGGCCTATTGGTAGGCTCCCTATAATGTAACTTCTTAATTTTCTTATTTACTTATGTAATTCGTGTAACACTGATTTGTAATAACTGATTGTATAAACGATTCTGGGGTTGGATAGTGAAATGGGTGGGGTATGCATACTTAGTATAGACACAGGTAGAAATCATGTCCATAGGTTTACTTTTCCTATATGTGCAATAGCCACCATGCATAGGAACAACATGCCAATCATGCATTAGATACCATGACAATTAGGTTTATTTCTTTAAGTATCTCATCATAATGGTATTCACTTAGAAATCATGTTCATAGGATCTAATAACAACAAGAATTGCTAATATGTGACTCTCTTCATACCAATTGTGTTTTTGATCCTGCTTTAGGACGACTCTGTTAACAAGCTGCAATCTTGTTTCATAATGTCGCACACTTAGAGATCTTGTTTTCTAGGACAACATTAATAATATGTTATTCCAAATAGTCTTCTGAAACCGTGACTTAACAATTGTGATCACTGCGCATTTAGAAATCATGTTCAGGAATTTTGCATACGTCTCATTCTGCCTCTTTATTGTGCATTTAGAAAATCATGTTCAGGAATTCTGCATATACACTTTGTACATACATTAGATATCATGTTATAAGACCGTATCCGCCCAGTTACACCTAGCCTAATGTATATTATGTATAAGAACCTCACTTTGTTGCTCTAAAAGAAAGCTGGTAATGCCTTATGATTCTAGACACCTAAAACGATTTGTTTACTAATGCTATTTGAACAGTTCCCATAATAATTGGTACACCTAGGCAAGCCTTAGGTGCTGGATCAGTTAAAAACATGAAATCTACTCTCCACACATACTGTTTGACTAACAACATGTTAAAATCAGTATTTAGAAACTGGTACAATTCCTTCTCTAAAATCAGTAATAAAACTGCCTCGTTATTGCATTCTCGCCTAGACATCATGACTTAGGTCCTGAAGTTAGAAAGGCCTTACTTGTGTTTGAGTCATGCTAATTGTGTGCACAACCTGTGGAGGAATACTTGGGCCTTATATCTGCTCCTATTTATTTTTTCCCTTTTATTTGCAGTCCTAATTGTCTTTGCTTGCCGCTTAGAGTTCGTCTTTTAAACCTAGGGGTAAGCCTAGCACCCCCTTTTAAGATAGTAGTCCTAGCCTCCTGCGGGACTGATAGGATGGGACAGGTAATAGCACGCAATAGAGTTAGTGACCAACACACGCTTTAATTACCTTCACGGGGTGGGAAAGGGTAGAATATGGATATGATGACCGGTACGCTAATACCACGTGTAGCCCCTCTCTAAGGAGTGTCTATCGGGTATTGCATTGATGTGATCCATATTGTTTCAAACCTAGGATGTCTTTCTCTCAAATGTTTTATTAGTTCTTTCAAAAGTTAATAACTCCAATGCATATTTGAAATCCCCTCTTATTTGAGCCATTACTTGCTACTTGCTTATTGTACAAATTCACGAAAACCCTTTGGCTGGGAACCACAGTTGTGGATCCTGAAGGGTACCTAATACCTTCCCCTTGGGATAATTTCAAGCCCTTACCCAATCTCTGGTAATGCAAACTAGTCTCATGAGTAAATGACTCTAGGTGTCCTAACGCACCTTAAAAATCGTTAGGTGGCGACTCTTCTTTTAACCCTCTTCCTTTAAAAGGAGTTGTCAGAATGTCATAAACCTGATCTCCGCTTAAGCAAAAAAGGGGGCACGACAGGTGGCATTTTTGGACATATCGGATGCAATCCATTTCTGTAGTCATCCAAAAGTATCCGGCCTTGAGTATCTTCTCGGCTAGGACAAAACCGTTAATATGTGGGCCGCAAGTTCTGGCATGTATTTTTTCAAGCAATTTTGAAGCCTCTTTGGCGTCAACACAACGTAATAGCCCTAGATCAGGAGTTCTTCTGTACAAAATTCCTCCGCTTTGGAAGAAATGGTTGGACAACCTCCTAAGTGTGCGTTTCTGAGTATGATTTGCAAGCTCTAGGTATCCTCCTTTTGCCAAATATTTCTTAATATCGTGGAACCATGGATTTCCATCCGTTTTTTCTTCAACATGAGCACAGTACGCCGGCTGATTATGGACTCTTACCGGAATGGGATCGATGAAATTCTTGTTCGGATGTTGTATCATGGAGGACAAAGTGGCCAATGCATCTACAAATTCATTATGGGGACATGCCGAAACTCTATCTTTGTGAACCTCTTCCTCATCTCTTGTACATGATGTAAATATGGTAGTATCTTGGTGTTCTTCGTAGCCCACTCTCCTTGTTCCTGATGCACCAGCAGGCCTGAATCACCAATTACCAGCAATTCTTGAATATTCATGTCGACGGCCAAATTGAGCCCTAATATGCAAGCTTCATACTCCGCCATACTGTTGGTGCATGGAAACCTGATTTTTGAGGACACCGGGTAGTGCTGACCGGTTTCCGATACCAAGACGGCTCCGATATCGACTCCCTTGAAATTTGCAGCTCCGTCGAAAAACATTCTCCAATAGTTGTAGGCTTCAACAATGTCTTCTCCTATGAATGTCACCTCTTCGTCATGAAAATACATTTTTAGTGGTTTGTATTCTCCTCCTACGGGTTTTCGGCAAGATGATCTTCCAATGCTTGTCCTTTGACTCCCTTCTGAGTTACATAGATGATATCAAACTCAATTAACAATATTTTCCACTTGGCCAGCTTCCCTGTAGGCATAGGTTTCTTAAAGATGTACTTTAGGGGATCTATCCTTGATATGAGGTACATGGTATAGGCACATAAGTAGTGCCTCGATTTATGAGCTATCCATGTCAAAGCACAGCAGGTACGTTCTAGCAGAGAGTACCGTGATTTATAAGGTGTGAACTTCTTACTCAGGTAATATATGGCTTGATCCTTTCTTCCCGTCTCGTCATGTTGTCCCAAAACACAACTGAAAGCCCCATCTAATACTGCAAAGTAGAGTAGTAGTGGTCTACTAGTTCTGGCGGGACTAGGACTAGTGGTGTGGACAGGTATTCCTTGATTTTTTCAAAAGCCTTATGACAATCCTCGGTCCAGCTGGTTGAGACATCATTCTTCAGCATTTTGAAAATCGGTTCACATATCACCGTGGACTGTTCTATGATGCGGCTGATGTAATTGAGACGTCCCAAGAAACTCATCACGTCCTTCTTGTTCTTTGGTGGTGGTAACTCTTAGATAACTTTACCTTTGACGGGTCCAAATCGATTCTTCGGCGGCTAACGATGAATCCCAAAATTTTTCCTGCAGGACATGGGCGAATGCAACATTGGAGTGTCGGGTTCAACTGAACCCAGTACTTTTGACGCGGAACATAAATTTATAGATAAATATCCATCAAAACTGCAAAAACTAGTAGATATAAACCCATAACTTTTAAAATATAATAGATTCAATGTTAAGAATTTTGGAGGTGGAACCCATAGAGTGCAAATCCTAGATCCGCCTCTGTTATAGGAACCCCGAATACATATTTTGCGGGGTTTAACTTTAGATTGTACTTTCGCATTCGGTCAAAGAACTTTCTCAAGTCTGCTACGTGATCTGTGGCCTTCTTGGACTTGATGATGACGTCGTCCACATATACCTCTATCTCCTTGTGTATCATATCATGCAAGATGGTTGTCATGGACCTCATGTAGGTGACCTCAACATTCTTCAGACCGAATGTCATCATGTTATAGCAATATACTCCCCATGGTGTAAGGAAGACTGTCTTTTCTGTGTCTTCTTCGTCCATCCAGATTTGATGATAACCCGCGAAGCAATCCACAAAGGACTGGAGCTCATGCTTGGCGCAATTATCAATCAGTATGTGTATATTTGGTAGTGGGAACTGTTACAATGTTGGCTAACTAGTTCTTTCCCATCTTTCTTCGGAACTGGTACAATGTTGGCTAACCAGGTTGGGTACTCAACTACCCTGAGGACTTTGGCTTTGATCTGCTTAGTGACTTCTTCCTTGATTTTTAGGCTCATGTCTGGTTTGAACTTTCTGTGTTTCTGCTGTCACGACCCCAAATCCTAACTGGTCGTGATGGCGCCTATCGTGGAACTAGGCTAGCCACTATCACATAATTACACAATTCCTTTAATAAAATTACCAAAATCATTAAGAGCAAGTATAAAATCTTCTCAGTCTTTAACAGAATGTAATATAATCTACCAGTCTAAAACAATTCCCCAGAACTGGAGTCAACTGATCACGAGCATCTAAGAATAATACTAACACTGCTAATGTCATAAAACAATGTCTCAGAACAAAATACTAAATACTAATGAAGGAAGGGAAATGAAGAAGCTGTGGACGCTGGACAGCTACCTCGAAATCCCGAATGCTGACGCAAATGACTACTGCTTAGAACCAGTACCTGGATCTGCACACAGAGGTGCAGGAAGTAATTATGAGAACGCCAACTCAGTAGTAATGAAAATAAATCAAGTCTGAAGATAAGAAACACACAACAACAAAACACCAATTCACAAATAGTAAAATACTGAGTCTCAATAAAGTATACCTTTAATACATAAGTTTGAAAACCAGTTCCCGTAAAATCCTTTGAACAAGTATATTTTCAAATGCTTCTATAAAATTCCCAAAATATCAGTGTAAAAGGATGAAATGAATCATATTCAGAACTCAGCAACATATCATCATAAAACGCCCTTTAGGCCAAATCATCACTCATAAATAGTCACTCAGCACCTCACCATCACTCAGTAACAGTCACTCAGCACCTCACAAACACTCATGCCTCCCAATCACACGTCACTCGGTACTCAGTAGGTACCTGCACTCACTGGGGGTGTGTACAGACTCCGTAGGGGCTCCTACAACCCAAGCACTATAAACAGCCAAATCATGGCATCAATCACTCAGGCACTCGGCCTCTCTCATATCATAAATATCCTCACAACATTGGCCCTCTACCTCACTCAGTCAGACACTCTCAATATGCCACTCAGGCCATAAATAAACGGGGTTCTCGACCCAAAACAACATTTTATTTCAGGAAATGATAATATCACAAATCTGAGTGTCAAGCAATTTAACAAGAAAGACTGAGTGTAAAATCATATATTTTTTACGTGAGGAATATTAGAAAATAGGCCCCAAGGGGTTTAAAAAGATCGGCACGAGGCCCAAACATGGATTACATCCCAAATATATAAAAAAATAGTAATATTATTTAACATATGCTTTAAAAGCAGTTTCGCAACTCAATAGTTGCCTCAAAAGGAACATATTTCCAAATTTCCAATTCGTGCATGCCCCACACTCGTCATCCAGTGTGTGCGTCACTCCAAAACTGTGAAAGGATGTAAAGTCCGAGGTTTCATACCCTCAAGACAGGATTTAAAGACATTACTTACCTCAAACTAGCCCGAAAAGCTACTCTGCAACACGCTTTCCCCTCAAATCAACTTTTGAGAGCTCCAAATCTATCAAGTTCAGATTTTTCATATCAATATATGCTAGGGGGATGAAACCCAATAGAAAAATATCAACTTTATGCACAATTCCGAAAATTAGCCAAAACCTGTCCCTCGGGCCCACGTCTCGGAACTCGACACAATTTATACCAAAACGATCCTCATCATCTCACGAGTTTGTACATATAAAGAACGCTGAAATCGGAGTCCAAATGGCCCCTCAAATCACCCTTAAAAGGTCTCTTAAACTCAAGCCCTAGTTGTCCCCTTTTCCACTGATTTTCCTCAATTAAACACTGTTAATTTGGTCCTTAATCACATATAATCGAGTTAATGAGTCCAAAATTCTTACCTCAATGAAGAACAAACGTTTCCCTCTTCAAAAACCCTCAAAAAGCTCTAATCCCGTTTAAAAATGGTGGAAAAGTGGGCAAAGGTCGCAGATGGGCTTTTTATATACTATCTAGGATTTCTTCATCGCGAACGCACCACATGCGTCGCGTTCGCATAGAGTAATCCCAGCTTCCCCCTAAATTCTTCTACGCGAACGCGTCTACTAGCCCGCGAACGCACAATAAAGCCAACTCCAACCTTACGCGAACGCACCCCAGGACCGCGAACGCATAGACAAATGGGCCTGGGGGGGGGNCCCCCGCGTTCGCAATGGCCAACCAACTTAACCCACCGCGTTCGCACCTCTAGGCTCGCAAATGAATAGAAGGAATTTCCTCATAATCCCAATGCCCTTATGCGAACGCGGGACCACCTCCGCGAACGCATAGGGTAAATCCCTGCTGGGGAAACACCAGCAAACATCTGGTTCAAAAATCCAATAACCACCCTATTAGCCACCCGAAACACACCCGAGGCCCCATGGACTTCAACCAAACCTACCAACACACCCCATAACACCATTCTAACTTAGCCGATCCCTTGGAACACCCAAAATAACATCACAACACCAAAATCACATCAAATTCAAGCCTATGAACTTTGAAATTCCTAAATTCCACCAACGATGCCAAAACCATCCAAAACACCTCCGATTGACATGAAAATTTGCACACATATCCAAAATGACATTACGAACATGTTCCAACTTTCAGAATTTCATTCCGAACCCGATAGCCTATTTTCCACTGCTGACCGAAATTGCCAAAAACTAACTTTCGCCAATTCAAGCCTAATTCTACATCGGACATCGAAAATACATTCCGATCACAATCCTAAGTCCCAAATCACCTAACGAAGCTATCCGAGCCATAAAATCCATATTCCAAGGTCGTTTACCAATAAGTCAACTCCCAGTTGACTTTTCCAACTATAAGGCTATTTTTAGAGACTAAGTGTCTCAATTCTCACTACAACCATTCTGAACCCGAGCCAACCGACTCTAACACATCATAAATAGTATAATCGATGCATGGAAAGGCAAAAATAGTAATAATAATGCAGATTCTATGAAATGATGCGTCGGGTCATTACATATGCTTTACATGTGGACACATTGGATTGGTAGGCAGTTTATGAGCCACTATGGATGTGCTCAAACCGGTCATGTCATCATACGACCACGCAAAAATGTCCTCATATTCTCTCAGGAAGTGAGTGTATTCTTCCTTCTCTGACGGTGACAGCTGGATGCGTATGCGAGTTTCTTTGACGGTTTCAGAATCTCCCAAATTGACTACCTCGGTCTCGTCCAGGTTGGACTTGGGTTTGCTCTCAAAGTTCTCAACTTCTCTGACGATCTCTTCAGGTATCTCATCTTTGTCTTCTTCTATTTCTTCCAAGTCACTATCCTTATGTTGCGTTGTCTCATTACATGTCACAATCGTTGGTTCATCAAGGTAAGAAATAGTAATGCCCGGGACTCGTCTGGCCCTGGATGGTGTGGCGGTCCAGTTTCTTGAGAAATGCTCCCCTCTCCACTATCTGAATGATAAGGCCTTCTTCCTCCTCCTCCTCAACTATCACATTGCAGTCCATATCTTCGCCTTCTAAAAACAGGTTCCTTATCCCAGCCAAAGCCTCCTCTTCTTCGGATCCCCATATTGTATCGGTCTGATGAAAGGTCTGACTCAGATGTGGCACTGGTTTCTTGAGAGGGTAATAGGGACTACGTCATGGTGGAGACCAATCATCATATTCTTGCCAGGTATACGGATATCCAAGCCCAAAAGTTGTACCATGACGTTTCAACTATATGGGCTTGGTAATGCCTTGAAGTTTCTTTCCAAGCCCTTTTCCAGGCTCATACCCCGACCATGCCAGTATGCTCTCTATTTTGCTGCTCCACCATTTATATTTCTCAATTGCATTCACGCGCTCGATGCGGTGATAAGTCTCTCCGCCCAACTTCCTTCTATTCTCCACGACCGGAACAATTTGGTTGGTATAGATGGGATTGCTCCCATCTCTATGAATGATTACTTCTTGATGATTCCATTCAAATTTCACAGCCTGGTGCAAAGTGGATGCACAACCCCAGCGGGTGTATCCAAGGTCGTTCCAACAGCAGGTTGTAGGAGGCGGATATGTCTAGCACCTAAAATTCAACATCGAACCAAGTAGGACCCATCTGCAAGCATAAATTGGTTTCCCTAATTGTGGCTCTTTGCGACCCATTTAACGCCTTCACATTCTTAGTCCCTGCTCGTATTTCATGCAAACCCTTTCCCAACCTTTTTAGAGTAGTCAATGGACAAATGTTGAGGCTGGATCCTCCGTCTATCAAAACCCTAGCAACAAATTTATCCTCGCATTGCATTGTGATGTGCAATGCCCTATTGTGGCTCAATCCCTCTGGCGAAAATTCATCTTCGTGAAAGGTGATCTTATGGCTCTCCAGAACTTTCCCTACCATGTTGGCTATTCCCCCACTGGTGATATTGTTGGGCACGTACGCTTCATTCAACACCTTCATCAGAGCATTCCTATGCGTCTCAGAATTTTGCAGCAGTGACATGATGGATATCTGGGAGGGAGTTTTGTTCAGATGGTCTACCACAAAGTATTCCCTCGTATGTACTTTCCTCCAGAGATCATCTGGACTAGTTTCAATGATGGGTTGTTTGGCAGCAACTTCCTTACTCTTTCCTCCCAAATTCTCAGGTGTATAGATTCTTCCAGTTATGGTCATCCCTTGTGCAACACCAGACTCTTCCATTTTTGCTTTCCCTTTTCTCCTAGCTTCGGAAACATAATCCCAAGGTATGGTGTTGGAATTGATGGGCGGTGTGGATGCGACCATCACAATTTAAGGGTGTGGTTACTTCTACTTCAAACGGAGTAGGTGTAGTTGAAGATGCTGTCACTTTGATTTCGAATGGAGTTGATGCGGCTACCTCAACTTTGACCGGTGGCTGTATTAGTACCACAATAGGAGTAAGTGTGACTGCAGGTTTCTTAAGGTCATCACCTTCCCGAATAAGCCCAATTGACCCTTCAAGATCCTATTATTCATCAATTTCTATCACATTTACTCCTTCACCCCTATGGTCTAGGAGGGGATTGTTGCGGACATTGGGTGTGACCTCTTTTGCTTGTATGACTTTGGTATCAATCAATGTCCGAATCTTATCTTTCAGAGTGCGACATTCATCAATAGTATGTCACTTCATGCCGGAATGGTATGCACATTGTTTTGTTTGGGTTGACCCATTGGGAGGAGTTTTCCATGGAAACAACGGGAATATGGGTAAAATATTCGGCGTCTTTCATATAGTTGGTCGATGGGTTCAACAATAGGGGTGTATTGTCTGGGTGGCCTGCGATCAAAATTGGGTCTGGGTTTCCCATCTTTCTTCGGAACTGGTACCCACACACCCTGACTTTCCCATCTTTCTTCGGAACTGGTACAATGTTGGCTTTCATTTGCATGAGACTAAGCACTATCTCAAGTCTTGCATGAGGCTAAGCCCTGCCTCCTCACTTGCATAAGTCTAAGCTCCGCCTTCCCCACCTGCATGAGACTAAGCATTGTCTCAAATCTTGTATGAGGATAAGCCTTGTATCTTTATTTGCATAAGGCTAAGCATTGCCTTTCATTTGCATGAGACTAAGCATTGTCTCAAATCTTGCATGAGGCTAAGCCCTGCCTCCTTATTTGCATAAGGCTAAGCTCTTCCTTTCCAGCTCGAAACTAAGCATTATCTCTCCTTGCATAACCACAAACGTTTCTCTATTCCAAACCTTGCATTACACTGTTCTTTCGAGGCTAAGCTCTGCCCTCACCCTGCACAAGACTAAGCTCTGTCTTGTTTTATCTCAAGCATCATGTCTGTGCATCTCATGAGCTAATATATAGCCAATTCGTCCAAGGGTGTCATAGTCCGAAGGCATCATCCTCATAGCCGGAAGACACCATGCCATGGCCTGAGGATCTCTTAATCTTGCACATCATTATTCAAAGGCATAATGGTTCGGAGGCACCATCTTCATAGCCTGAGAACACCATTTCATGGCATGCGAACCCTTTACTGCATAATTCATGGCCCGGGACATCATGGTCTAAGGACGTCATCCTCACCGTCCAAAGACAATCCCCATGGTCCAAAGGGAATTTGCATCATGTTTAAATTTATGCAATAATTTATATGCATGCATCGTATTTTGAGTTGGCAGGTAATCTGGGAGGTAACCGTTATCCTAACGGGAGTAATCTTCGCTCCAGTTTCCACTCAATATTCATATCCTTCAATTATTTCAAACGTAACCAATCATCGTCCATTGCCCATTCTCATATGATATCTACTCAAGTATCCATAACAATTCTCAATCCCAATTTGTCCTATCCAGAACATCTTTTGCCCGTTCTTACAACAACTCTATTGGTTCGTTCCACCGTTGGATCCATAACTACACATGGACCGATTCCTGTAAAACCGGGGATATGTAGGCAGCGCAAAATCCAGAGTGCGGCCTATATTTTTCAAATCACTCCATTCGGTCAAAATCGGTCATCATTTCTTTACCCGACAACTCTTTCACCTTTCCCGGGTAAAGAGGGGCAGCTGTTGATACCCAATTTTTGCCTCACATTTTCAAATATACATATATACTTTCAAATAGTGCATATGAACCATAACTTGATTTATAGACATATACAAGCATTTGTTTTCATAATTTTCTATAATTTAAAAAGATTTTAAATAAATTTATTCCTGCATTTTTATTATATAAATACCCAGTAATTACCTCAAAAATTATTTTATGATGAGTTTTCATCTAATTCCACCATTTATACCCATATTAGGTTTTAAATATTTTTAACATATTACATTTGCATTTTTAGGCTAAATTGCTCATTTTTGCAGTAATAACCTATGTGTATTTATAATTACTTTATTTATGCCAAAATACCCTTTTTATACTTTTATAGTGTTAAATAACTATTTTATTCATTTTTATGCGCAAATGATATTTTATTATTTATTTATTATTATTTTACAAATTATTTACTAATTAAAATTGGGTATTTAACTAATAGCCTATTTCTAAGCCATTTTCAGACCAACCCCCTAGCCCAATTACCTAAAATACACCACACTACTCCAGCCCAAACCAAATGACCCCTAACCCAATAACCCAACCGGTAACACGTTTCTATACCCGACCCAACCTCCCCTTTAATCCCGGCCGTTGATATTTCAAGATCAACGACCCTCATTCACCTCCCCCTTTAATTAAAACACTCCCAACCCTAATCCCCCATTCTTTACCATCCGCCGCCCTTAAACTCTCCTAAACGCTCTCTTCGTCTCTGAAACCCTAGCGCCGTCACCCATTTCCCCTCTGATTCCAACCCAGATATGGAATCAATTATCGATTCCCTTACCTTATCGACCCCTTCTCGCTATTGGCTACTTGTTTATGGTATTACATAATTGCTTGCCTAACATGGCAAACCGATTTCTTTCACTTTGAACTAAATCTGGTTCAGACCTTTGCCTATTTCCATCTGTGTTCATTTTCATCTCTTTATGATATGAATCTCTGAGATTCTTCGCGATTCTTTACTTACCCTAAAGCTAGGGTTCAGATTTTTTTAGATCTGATATGGTTTTGTATTCTTTAAATTTTTTTCCTTTAATGTTTCTGTATATCAATCTCTGTGCATCTTTATTATCGTTTTCCATTGATTATTTCCGCCAATTTTACTTACCCTAAATTCAGGGTTTTCGATTCTTCGAAATCGAACCAAATATGGTTCAATCTTTAATGTTTCCGTTTATCCGTCTCTGTGAATCTTTATTATGGTTTTCTTTTGATTATTTCTGCCAATTTTACTTACCCTAATTTTTTTTAAAAAAGAATTATACTACCAGGCTGAGTGCCTAGTAGCTATTTTATTAATAATATTCCAAACAAAAACAATAATGAAATATTGTCCTACTAGCTAGGACGGTAACCCATGAAACTACATAGCAACTACTAGTATCAAAATTGGGCTTGTCAGGCCCAATAGTGATATAACAAAGTGAAACATTACTAAAACTAACTAAAATGTTAAAAAACACCAAAATAAAGACTGGTGTAGCCCAAAAGTACTGCTGATCAATTCTGACTCCAAGTGTGGCCCATGTGTATGCAAACAGGCCCAAATCAGGCCTGGTGTAATAGTAGCCCATGCAACCCAATATTGTTCCAACACTTTTAACTCCTCTGCTGGCGATTTATGGCATTTGCATAGCCCGAATTGCCCAGCATTCATTAATTTCTCCTATAACCTTTGCACTCCTATCCCCATCCCATTTAAATTCAATCTTGCATTCGTAACCACTTCTATTTCCAAACGCTCCTCTTCTGATTTGTCTTGGCCCAGTTCCTACGACGCCCAGGCCCATTTTATTTACAGCACAGCCTAGCCCAACTAGTGAAACGGTAAGTATGTAATAACCCACCAACTTAATCATTTTCATTTCACTCGATACCCAGCTCCTCTTCTCACTCTCTTGCCCTAGCTTCCTCCCTTCCATGGCTTTACTAGATCCACACACCTGAGCTGGTAAGTTCCTCAACTTGAGCTTATGTATTTCATTTCTGTTTTGTCTTTGCTTTTCCCCTTTCCTGACTGATTTGATTCTCACTATTCCTTCACTTTCTTGCCCTAGCTTCTCCTTATCGATGATTGTACTGATTCCACGCGGTTGAGCTGGTAAGTCTCTTAATCTGAGCTTTTCTGGTTCATTTCTTTTGTATCTTAGCTTTTCCCCTTTACTCAATGATTTGATTCTTCCTATTCCCTTTCTCACTCACCCTACGTTCTTCCTATTGCATTCCATGGCTGTCACTGCCCCATTTTCACTCCAACGAGCTGGTAAGTTCCTCCATATGAGCTTATTACTTCCATTTCTACTGTGTCTTAGCTGGTTCCATCTACTCACTTGTTTGAATGTTGCAATTTCAGGGTTTTCGAGGTGAATGCAGGCTTGCATAATGTGGGTGTTATCCCAGCTCTCTTTATGCACGTCTGTGTTCACCCTCTTATCCATGCAGATGAGAGTTGATCTACCTCCAGCAGGGTGACTGTTGTGATTTAGGATCTGTGTTCTCCAAGCTGGCCAAGCCCCAGGTTTTATTTTTTCCTCGAAATTTTCTTTTAACCATTTCTGTTGTGTGTGCTTTGCTGTATGCTTGTTATTTCTGTTGTTCAAGCTTGAATTTGTCACTTTTCCTCCCCTTAAAGGAAATACCCCCCTTAGGGATCTGAAATGGTGACCAATTATTGATTCAGAATTGTTACCTGCAAAAAAGAACCCAGAGTTAGTATAAAAAGGACCTTAATGTACTCATCATTTCTGATTTGTACATAAAGGTCTGATGTATGTATGCTGCACCTATTTCTCCTTTCTTCCTTCAATATTGTCCCCTCTTCTCTATCTCCTTTATTCTCCTTTTTGTTATACAGTTTCCATGAATCTGCCTTATACCATGTTGTTTTATCTTGTTGCCCATTTCGATTAGACATTCTAGGCCATTGTTTTTCTTTGTTTTTTATTTGTCTACTACTTGCTTGTCTCCACCACTTCCCCCATGTCTTAATTATGCTCATAATGTGCTTTTTGCTTGCCTTGCTCTGTTTTGTTTTTTGTTGTGACCCTTCCTGACTTTCTGTATGCCCATTCCAACTCTTGTTGCTTTTTCTTTGCACCTTCCTGTACCTAACTTGTGTCATTATATGTATGAATTGCTGCCCATTTCGTTTAGACATTCTAGGCTGCCTGTTAATCCTGCTTTGTATCCTTGATGCACCTACCTTCCACTCTCTATGTCTTATTAACTTCCCTGCTTGTGTGTACTGCTGACCTATAATACTGGATATGGCCAAATTTGTTCTGAGCCCAAGTATAACATCAATCCCTCTTTTGTCTTGGTGAGTTGGCTCAAACATATTTGCCCAGTATTCTTTTGTTTTGGTCAGCTGTATATCTACCCTCTCCTGCTCAATTCGATTAGACTTTCTGAGCACATTAAGCTTGAACACTGTCTTCTTTCTAAGTCTCCACGCTGTTAAGTAGTTGTATAGTCCCTTAGTCCCTCCCTTAGAATGAATGACTAGCATTAATACCACTAATAGGAGTTTCATTAGGACATATGACAACCACTTAAGTTTGATACCTGCAAAAAAGCAAACTATGTTAGTGAAAACTTTTGTTACCATGATCTCCCCTTTACGTGGTTTGAACATGGTTTTTAGTATCCTCCTGTCCTATGTATTTCCTCTTCTGTATCTTTAATTCCTTGCTACTCTTACTCTTAGATATGGGCATTGTCCCTTGTCATCATTAAGTATTCTTCTGCCCATTGTATCTAGGTCCCAAAACCCATGGCATTCTATATCTCCTTGATCCAATGCATAGTTTGCCAAGTGGTCTGCTAACCTATTCCCTTCCCTAAAAATGTGTGTCACTCTCACAATGCATTCTCCCTTTAGTCTCCATACCTCCTCTATCTGATGTGCTATGTTCCAGGGAGGTTCCCACACTCCTTCAACTACATTCTTGATGAGCAATGAATCTGTTCCCAGCCATACTTGTACATAGTTCATTTCCTTACAAATTCTTAATGATTCCAGTATGGCTGTTGATTCAGCTTCATTGTTTGATCCCTGGTTTATTTCCCTTCCAATTGCATATATTAGATCCCCTCTTTTATCTCTCAAACTGAACCCTATAGAGCTTCTTCCAGGATTACCTCTGCAAGCCCCATCTGTATTCACTTTTATCCATCCTTCCTGTGGTAGTCCCATAGCACCTTCTCAAACTTCAACCTTGGTGTGTAGCTCTGCAGCAGTGCCAGTATCTCATGCCACCTGTGAGGAACCCTTAGCCCAGGTTTCCTTACCTGCACAAGCTCCTGGATTGTTGTTGTCACCTGATAGATCACCTGATAGGTAGTATTCATCAAATACATAAGTTCAAAATCAGTTTCCAGAAATCCTTTGAACCAAGTGTAATATATGAATATCTCAGTAAAAACCAGTTTGAAAAACGAAGTAAATCATAGTTTGAAAACTCAGTAAAAATCTTCACAAAACTGCCCTCGAACCATAATCATTTCCTGTAACAATATCTTTCAGTACTAGCCCATCAGGCCACCTCACAATCACTCTGCCCATCAGGCAACCTCACAATCACTCTGCCCATCACGCAACCTCACAATCACTCTGCATAAGCCCCGCGAGTATCACTCATTAGGTACCTGCGCTCAGTAGGGTGTGTACAGACTCCGGAGGGGCTCCTACAGCCCAAGCACTATAATAAGCCACATCATGGCATAAATCACTCACAATATAGGCCCGCAGCCTCACTCAAATCATATCATCCTCACAACATAGGCCACCAGCCTCACTCAGTCACACACTCTCAATTTGCCTTCAGGCCATAAATATACTGGGTTCTCGACCCAAAAATAATATTTCATTTTCAAGAAATAGTATCAAAACACTCTGAGTGTCAAAACAATTTCACAGAAAAGATTGAGTGAAAAATCATAACATATCAGTGAGGAAAACAGTAAAAACATCCCGCAAGGGGTAAACAGATCGACACTAGGCCCCAAACATGGCTTACAACATAGTACTATTGGAAATAAGCTTTAAAGGCCGTTTCGCAACTCAATAGTCGCCTAAGTAAGGAATATATCTCCAAAGTTTCAACCTTTGCATTTCAAAACCCGTGAAAGGGTGCATAGTCCAGGGTTTCATACCCTCAGGACATGATTTAAAGACATTACTTACCTCAAACTAGCCCGAAACTACTTCGCAATGTGTTTGCCTCTCGAATAAACTCCCGAGTGCTCCAAATCTATAAAGATCAGACCTTTATCATAAAATTATGCTTAAGGAGAGAATTCCAATCGAAAGATATCAAATTTAGCTCAAACCCGAAAATTTGTTAAAACCCGACCCCCCGGCCCGCGTCCTGGAACTCAGAAATATTTATACAAAGTTGTTCTTCATCATCTCACGAGTCCGTACATATATAGAACATCAAATTCGGAGTCCGTTTGACCCCTCAAATCGACCCCTAAAGGTCTCATAATCTCAAGCCCTAAAGCCAGCTTTTTCTACTGATTCTCATGAATTAAATGCTGAGATTATGTTCTATAATCACCCATAAACGAGTTTTAATGATCAAAATACTTACCTCTATGAAGAACACTGATTTCCCTCTTCAAAGATCGCCCCAAAGCTCTCTGTCCGTACACAAATGGTGTAAAAAGGGTTTAGGTCGCGGAAGGGTTTATTTATATATGCCCAGTGATTTCTTCACTGCGATCGCATGGCTTACGCGATCGCAGGCAAGGCCACGCGATCGCACTGCCTACGCTGTTCAACCTCTGCGATCGCGGACCCCTTTATGCCACAGCAGAGAATAAAAATGCTGCCCCTCTCTATTGAACTACGCGATCGCGACTCTCCCTACGCGATCACAGAGAGTAAAAACCTGTTGCACAAAAACCAGAAAAAACAGCATTTTTCTTAAGTCCAAAAATGCCCGTTAACCAACCGAAATCAATCCCGAGCCCCTCGGGACCCCAACCAACATACCCCATAACATCATTAAAACTTAGTTGCACTCTCAAAACACTAAAATTAACATCAAAACACTAAATTCACCTCGGATTCAAGCCTAAGGACTTTGAAATTTCTAAAATCCACCAACGATGCCGAAACTATTCAAAACAGCTCCGATTGACCTGAAATTTTACAGACATATCCAAAATGACATTACGAACCTGTTCCAACTGTCGGGATTCCGTTCCGACCCCGATAGTCTATTTTCCACTACCGACCGAAAATCGCCAAAAACTAACTTTCGCCAATTCAAGCCTAATTCTACACAAGGCATCACAAAATTATTCCGGACACACTCCTAAGTCCCAAATCACCTAACGAAGCTATCCAAGCCATAAAATACGCATTCCGAGGTCGTTTACCAATAAGTCAACTCTCAGTTGACTTTTCCAACTTCAAGGCTATTTTTAAAGACTGAATGACTAAACTCTCACTACAACCATTCTGATTTCAAGCCTACCAACTCTAACACATCAATAACAGTTAAACCAAGCTATAACCAGTCAAATGCAGTAATTATATTGCAGGTTCTACGTAACGACAGACCGGGTCATTACATTCTCCCCTTCTTAAACAAACGTTCGTCCTTGAACGGGTCTAGAAACATACCTGGACTCTCAAACAAGTGAGGATATTTGCTCTGCATCTCCCGCTCCGTCTCCCAAGTAGCCTCCTCCACTGGCTGACCTCTCCATTGCACCTTCACTGATGCTATATCTTTAGACCTCAACTTTATGACCTCGCGAGCTAAAATAGCTACTGGCTCAACCTCGTATGACATATCACCCTCGAGCTGAACTGCGTTGAAGTCTAACACATGAGACGGGTCACCAACATATTTCCTTAGCATCGACACATGAAATACTGGATGAACACTCGATAGGCTGGGTGGCAAAGCAAGTCTATAAGCCACATCTCCAACCTTCTGAAGCACCTCAAAAGGACCAATAAACTGTGGACTCAGCTTTCCTCTCTTTCCGAACCTCATAACACCCTTCACGGGTGATACCTTTAGCAGTAACTTATCACCTTCCATAAATGACACATCCCGGACCTTTCGGTCCGCATAACTCTTCTGCCTAGACTGCGCCGTGCGAAGTCGCTCTTGAATCAACTTCACCTTCTCCAACGCATCCTGAATCAAGTCTGTGCCCAATAACTTAGCCTCACTAGGCTCGAACCAACCAACCGGAGCTCTACACCTCCTACCATATAAAGCTTCATACGGGTCCATCTGAATACTGGACTGGTAGCTATTATTATATGCAAACTCCGCTAGTGGCAGAAACTGGTCCCATGAACCACCAAAATCAATCACACAAGCCCGTAACATATCCTCCAATATCTGAATAGTCCGTTCCGACTGCCCGTCGGTCTGAGGGTGAAATGCAGTGCTCAACTGTACATTAGTACCCATACCTTTCTGTACGGCCCTCCAAAACTGAGATGTGAATTGAGTACCTCTGTCAAAAATAATAGAAACCGGAACTCCATGCAACCGGACAATCTCCTTAATGTAAATACCAGCTAACCGCTCTGAAGTATAAGTAGATGACAGGAATGAAATGCGTGGACTTGGTCAATCTATCCACAATGACCCAAATAACATCAAAACCCTTCGAAGTCCGTGGAAGCCCAACTACAAAATCCATAGTAATCCTCTCCCATTTCCACTCTGGAATATCTAACCCCTGAAGCAAACCACCTGGTCTCTGGTGCTCATACTTGACCTGCTGGCAGTTAAGACACCGTGCTACATACTCAACAATATCTCTCTTCATCCGCCTCTACCAATACTGATGTCTCAGATCCTGATACATCTTCGCGGCACTAGGATGAATAGAATACCGCGAGTTGTGAGCCTCTGCTAATATTAACTCCCGAATACCATCTACATTGGGCACGCAAATACGGCCCTGCATCCTCATAACCCCATCATCACCAATAGTCACTTCTCTGGCATCACCTCTACGAACCCTATCCTAGAGAACTAACAAGTGTCAGTCATCATACTGTCTTGCCTTAATCTGATCAAATAAAGAAGACCGAGAAGCCATGCTAGCTACCACCCGTGGAGGATATGACAAATCCAATCTCACTAACTGACCAGCTAAAGCCTGAACATTAAGGGCTAAAGGTCGCTCTGCTACTGAAAGATAAGCTAGACTTCCCAAACTCTCGGCCCTGCGACTCAAGGCATCGGCCACCACATTGGCCTTCCCCGGATGATACAAAATAGTCAAGTCATAGTCCTTGAGAAGCTATAACCATCTCCTTTGTCGCAAATTCAAGTCTATCTGCATTAGCAGATACTGCAAGCTACGATGATCGGTGTAAATATCGCACTGTACTCCATACAAAAAATTATGCCAAATCTTTAAGGCATGAACAATAGAAACTAACTCAAGATCGTGCACTGGGTAATTCTTCTCGTGCACCTTCAACTGTCTAGACGCGTAGGCAATCACCCTACTGTCTTGCTTCATTACCGCTCCCAAGCCAACTCAAGAAGCATCACAATAGACCGTATAAGAACCCGAACTAGTAGGCAACACTAATACCGGAGTTGTGGTCAACACTGACTTGAGCTTCTGAAATCTCTCCTCACACTCGTTGGACCATATGAATAGAACACCCTTCTGTGTCAATATAGTCAATGGTGAATCAATAGAAGAGAATCCTTCTACAAAACGACGGTAATATCCTGCTAAACCAAGGAAACTCCGAATCTCTGTAGCTGAAGACGGTCTAGGCCAACTCTGCACCGCCTCAATCTTCTTCAGATCAACCTGAATACCCACATTAGACACCATGTGTCCCAAGAAAGATACTGAACCAAGCCAAAACTCACACTTGGAGAATTTTACATAAAGCTTCTCCTCCCTCAATCTCTGTAACACAATGCTCAAGTGCTGAGCATGCTCTTCCTGGCTACGAGAATAAATCAGGATGTCATCAATGAACACAATGGCGAACGAATCAAGGTAAGGCTGGAACGCGGCTGGGGCATTAGTCAGCCCAAATGACATAACCAGAAACTCGTAATGACCATATCTGGTCCTGAAAGCCGTCTTCAGAATGTCAGAGTCCCGAATCTTCAACTGATGGTACCCCGACCTCAAGTCGATCTTGGAGAACACCTTAGCTCCCTGAAGCTGATCAAATAAGTCATCAATACGAGGCAAAGGATAACGATTCTTCACTGTAACCTTACTAAGCTGTCTATAATCAATACACATACACATGGAGCCATCTTTGTTTTTCACAAACAACACCGGCACACACCAAGACGACACACTAGGCCGAATGAACCCCTTATCTAAGAGTTCTTGAAGCTGCTCTTTCAATTCTTTCAACTCCGTTGGTGCCATGCGGTAAGGTGGAATAGAGATAGGCTGAGTGTCAGGCACCAAGTTGATACCAAAGTCAATATCCCTGTCAGGTGGCATGCATAGCAGGTCTGCAGGGAAAACATCCGAAAAATCACGGACTACAGGAACAGAATCAACAGATGGAGTCTCACTACTAACATCCCTCACAAAAGCAAGATAAGATCCACACCCTTTCTCAACCATGCGCTGGGCCTTTAAATAAGAAATCACTCTGCTAGGCACATGCTCTATAGACCCTCTTCACTCAACTCTTGGAACTCCGGGCATAACTAAGGTAACGGTCTTAGCGTGACAATCAAGAATCGCATGACATGGGGATAACCAATCCATGCCCAGAATTACATCAAAGTCGACCATACTGAGTAACATCAAGTCCACTCGGGTTTCCAGACCCCCAATAGATATAAGACACGATCGGTACACACGGTCCACAACAATAGTATCGCCCACCAGAGTCGAAACATGAACAGAAGTAACTAGAGACTCACGGGACATATTCAGAAAATGAGAAAACTAGGATGAGACATAAGAGTACGTGGAACCAGGGTCAAATAAAGCCAAAGCATCACTGTGACAAACTAAAATAGTACCTGTAATCATCGCATCTGAAGCCATAGCATCAAGCCTAGCCGGAAGTGCATAAATACGTGGCTAGCCTCCCCCTGCTCGACCTCCCCCTCTAAGACGACCTCTAGCTGCCTGACCACCACCCCTAGCGGCCTGGGTAGGTGGTGAAGTGACTGAGGGTGAAGCCGAGGGCTGAACCCTCTGATAAGCTGAACTACTAAGACGACGGGGACACTGCCTCCACTCATGTCCGAACTCTCCACACTCATAACAACTACTTGGACCTGGAGATGATAATTAACGAAAACCCCTGCCACCATGATAACCACCAGACGAACCATGCATATAAGAACCCTGATAATATGATGCTCGTGCGGAGCTCTGAGTGGGAAGGGCACTAAAAGATGAACGTCCCTGATGAGAATTGCGAGGACCCTGCCCCGAAGATACACCACTATAAGCTGGGCGAATTGGCTGTGGAGGTCTAAATGGACGACCTATGTTGTGATGAAACAGCCCTTTAGAAGGGGAACCACTGAAGTTACCTGCTCCCCGAGGCCTCTTGTCCTCTATCTCCTCACGATCCTGCCTACGAACCGACTCAATTTCCCGAGCAATATCGATAACCTGCTCAAATGTAGCTCCAGACACTCTCTCTCTCTCTCTCTGGTCATCAAGATCCGAAGTTGATAAGTAAGACCATCTACAAACCTCTTAATCCTCTCCCTGTCAGTAGGGACAATCTCAGAAGCATGTCTGGCCAACTCGAAAAACCTCATCTAGTACTGAGTAACTGATAACTCTCCCTGGTGCAACTGCTCAAACTACCTGCGCTGCTCCTCTCTATAGGACTGAGGAACGTACTTCTCCAAAAAGATCATGGAGAACTGCTGCCAGGTGAGAGGTGCTAAACCAACCGGCCTATGCCTCTCGAATGACTCCCACCAAGTAAAAGCAGCACTAGCAAACTGAAATGTAGCAAACGAGACCCCACTGGTCTCCAAAATACCCGCAGTACGTAGTATCCTCTGGCATTTATCCAGAAAACCTTGGGCATCCTCACCCTCTATGCCATTGAAAGTCGGAGGCTTAAGTCTGCTGAACCTCTCCAGTCTATGCTGCTCATCCTCGGGCATAGCTGGAACTACAAAATCCTGGACTGGGACAACCGGCTGGGCTGGGTATACCCTCGGTGTCTGAATACCCTGTACAACCTGCTTAGGTTTCCGGGAAACTGGAGTCTGATTGCCTTCCCGGCCTGAGATTCAGTGGCAGTAGTGGACATAGCAACTGCCTAAGCTAAACTGGAACACACCGTCAATATCTAAGCCAAAGTGTCCTAAAGACCCGGAATAACAATAGGCACTGTCGGTGCCTGAGCCTGTCCCGCTGGAGCACCATCGGCGGGAACCTGATCCTGAACGATAGGGGGATCCTGTCGTATTACCCCGGCCGCTGCCTGAGCTTGTCCCCTACCTCTACCACGGCCCCGACCCCTTGTGGGTCTGGCTGGTGTTTTGTCACCCTGATCGGTATTGCGTGTCCTCACCATCTGTGAGAGAATGAAACAACGTAAGTTTAGATTTCAAGAATCAATAAATTAGTTCGAAAGAGTTCAAGAATTTGAGATTTTTCCTAAGAGTTCTACAGCCTCTCGAAGATAAGTACATACGTCTCCGTACCGATTCGCAAGACTCTACTAAACCTGCTCAAGACCGTTGAGTCCTATGTAACCTAGAGCTCTGATACCAACTTGTCACGACCCCAAATCCTAACAGGCCGTGATAGCGCCTATCGTGGAACTAGGCTAGCCAACCATCACCTTACTATGCCTTTGTTCAATTATAAGAGCTCACAATTTAATAATAAGCATGCAACCATAGCATTAAATAATATAAATAAGTTTTAGCATTCCCATATTAGCCTAAACCAACATCCCAAGAACTAGAGTCAATAGTCATGAGCATCTAAGAATAAATAAATCTAACTCTGCTAAAACTATAATGTATGTCTCTGAATCAAATGCTAAAACTAAATAAGGAAGGAAATGGAGAAGCTGTGGACGCTGGACAGCTACCTCGAAATCCCGTAAAGCTGCTGCTAACGAACAAGGCAGCTACTGCTCAAAATCGGTACTTGAATCTGTGCACAGAGGCACAGGGAGTCTTTATGAGTACGCCAACTCAGTAGTAATGAAAATAAATTATAGTCTGAGACATATAAAACACACAGTACAGATACACAATTTCACAAAAGCCAGTAAAACACCAAGTCAGCAGGTAGTATTCATCAAATACATAAGTTCGAAATCAAATTCCAGAAATCTTTTAAACCAAGTGTAATATCAGAATATCTCAGTAAAAACCAGTTTGAAAAACGAAGTAAATCATAGTTTGAAAACTCAGTAAAAATCTTCATAAAACTGCCCCTCGGACCATAATCATTTCTCGTAACAATATCTTTCAGTATTAGCCCATCAGACCACCTCACAATCACTCTGCACATCAGGTAACCTCACAATCACTCTGCCCATCAGGCAACCTCACAATCACTCTGCATAAGCCCCGCGGGCATCACTCATTAGGTACCTGCGCTCACTAGGGGTGTGTACAGACTCCGGAGAGGCTCCTACAGCCAAGCGCTATAATAAGCCACATCATGGCATAAATCATTCACAATATAGGCCCGCAGCCTCACTCATATCATATCATCCTCACAACATAGGCCAGCAACCTCACTCAGTCAGACACTCTCAATTTGCCCTTAAGGCCATAAATTTACCGGGTTCTCGACCCAAAAGTAATGTTTCATTTTCAAGAAATAGTATCAAAATACTCTGACTGTCAAAATAATTTCACAGAAAATACTGAGTGAAAAATCATAACATATCAGTGAGGAAAATAGTAAAAACATCCCCCAAGGGGTAAACAGATCGGCACTAGTCCCCAAACATGGCTTACAACCCAAATCATGTCAAGTATATATAGTACTATTGGAAATAAGCTTTAAAGGCCGTTTCGCAACTCAATAGTCGCCTAAGTAAGGAATATATCTCCAAAGTTTAAACCTTTGCATTTCAAATCCCGTGAAAGGGTGCATAGTCCGGGGTTTCATACCTTCAGGACATGATTTAAAGACATTACTTACCTCAAACTAGCCCGAAACTACTTCGCAATGCGTTTACCTCTAGAATCAACTCCTGAGTTCTCCAAATCTATAAAGATCAGACCTTTATCATCAAATTATGCTTAAGGAGCGAATTCCAATCGAAAGATATCAAATTTAGCTCAAAATCCGAAATTTGTTAAAACCCGACCCCTGGGCCCGCGTCCCGGAACTCAGAAATATTTATACAAAGTTATTCTTCATCATCTCACGAGTCCGTACATATAAAGAACATCAAATTGGGAGTCCGTTTGACCCCTCAAATCAACCTCTAAAGATCTCATAATCTCAAGCCCTAAACCCAGCTTTTTCTACTGATTCTCATGAATTAAATGCTGAGATTATGTTCTATAATCACCCATAAACGAGTTTTAATGATCAAAACACTTACCTCTGTGAAGAACACTGATTTCCCTCTTCAAAAATCGCCCCTAAAGCTCTCTGTCCGTACACAAATGGTGTAAAAAGGGTTTAGGTCGCGGAAGGATTTATTTAAATATGCCCAGTGATTTCTTCACTGCGATCGCATGGCTTACGCGATCGCAGGCAAGGCCACGCGATCGCACTGCCTACGCTGCTCAACCTCTGCGATCGCGGACCCCTTTATGCCACCGCAGAGTGTAAAAATGCTGCCCCTCTCTATTGAACTACGCGATCGCGACTCTCCCTACGCGATCACAGAGAGTAAAAACCTGCTGCACAAAAACCAGAAAAAACAGCATTTTTCTTAAGTCCAAAAATGCCCGTTAACCAACCGAAATCAGTCCCGAGCCCCTCGGGACCCCAACCAACATACCCCATAACATCATTAAAACTTAGTTGCACTCTCAAAACACTAAAATTAACATCAAAACACTAAATTCACCTCGGATTCAAGCCTAAGGACTTTGAAATTTCTAAAATCCACCAACGATGCCGAAACTATTCAAAACAGCTCTGATTGACCTGAAATTTTACAGACATATCCAAAATGACATTACGAACCTGTTCCAACTGTCGGGATTCCATTCCGACCCCGATAGTCTATTTTCCACTACCGACCGAAAATCGCCAAAAACTAACTTTCGCCA
>ML287317.1:0-27315 GCA_005239495.1 Nicotiana undulata
GTGCTGATTGTTTATTATTTATCACACGAGGGGACATGCCGTGTTGATTGTTTATTTTTTATCACACGAGGGGACATGTCGTGTTGATTGTTTATTATGTATCGCACGAGGGGACATGTTGTGCTGATTGTTTATTATTTATCACACGAGGGGACATGCCGTGTTGATTGTTTATTATTTATCGCACGAGGGGACATGCAGTGCTGATTGTTTATTATTTATCACACGAGGGGACATGCCGTGATGATTGTTATTGTTTATCGCACGAGGGGACATGCCGTGCCGATGTGTTACTATTTGATGCACGAGGGGACATTCCGTGCTGAGTGATTTGTGATGTGATGCACGAGGGGACATGCCATGCCTTGTGTTATTCATTATCTGTTCCGAGGCGTTAAATTCCGTCTTATACTATTACATTTAAGTTGTTACCCTGTTCCACTATGGTACATTCTATTACGTTCGTTGGCCTTGAGGTTACCCTGTTACCCTGCTTATACTATTACGTTCGTGGGCCTTGAGGTCACCTTCTACCCTTCACTTTCAGCTCTGTCTCATCTTATAGTTCAAAGGCAGTCATATGTACTCATTTAAGACCTTTGTATTTAGTAATCTCTTAGACAGTTCGTGAGTATGTGACACTAGTTCTGGGATATGTATATGGGTTTTATTTCGAAGGTTCTATATTATTTGTGGTAATTTGTTAACCTTCATATTGTTGACCATCGATGCCTTAGTTATCTTGTTCGTTTTAGTTGTTAATGAGTTTTATTTAGTTCAACGTTGGCTTGTCTAGCGGGTTCAACGTTAGACGCAGTCATGGCCCGAAGGTGGTATTTTGGGTCGTGACATCCGAAGGCTCGAGCGAGTCCGTATTATGATTTAGGACTTATTGGTATATTTGGACGGGGGTTCGGGTGGGCCCAGGTGCCTCCCGGACACCACACGAGGCCAAAAACCAGCTGAAAATGCAGCTGGTGCACCTGATCTGGTGTGACCGCAGGTGCGGTTGCCCAGCCGCAGGTGCAGGACCGCTCCTGCGGTCCCAGCCTCGCAGGTGCGAGAATTTTGAAGGTGCATACCTAATTACGCAGGAGCGAAGCCGCAGGTGCGATCTCCAGCTCCGCAGATGCGGGCCCAGACTTTCTCGTCCAACTCCGCAGGTGCGAGCCCCATCTTGTAGGCGCGAGACCGCAAGTGTGGTCCTCAAGCCGCAGGTGCGGAACCCCTGTAGGCCAGGCAGTGTATTTTCATTTAAACACGGGATTTCCTTCATTCCTTTAATTTTACACCTCCATTGAAGACTTGAGATCTTGGGAAGGACTCTCCACAACCTAGCTACTATTAAGGTAAGTGAATTCTACCCTAGAGTTAGATTAGTACATGAATTATTAATGGGATTAACTACTAATTGGTGGAAAAATCAAGATTTGGGATAGTAACCTAGGGTTGATGAACTTAAGGGAATTTCACCACTTTTCTACCATGAAATCATACAAAACTTATATATTATTAATCCTTAGGCTATGGGTGAGTGTTATCTTTGAAAATTTCCGGAATCCGAGCATGTGAGCCTGGGGGGTGTATTTTGGTATTTCTTCAAGAATAGTGAATTTTCTAAATAAGTAGGAGAATTTCCATACTTTGAGAATGCATTGACATATTTATATACCATTTGACTAGTTTCGAGTCCTCGGGTGTAAAGTTTGGAGTTTCGGGCGCGTTCTTGACCGGGAAGTTGATTTTACGCGAGGTGAGTCTCCTTTCCAACTTTGTAAGAGGGAATTGTCCCCATAGGTAAATGTAAATGATTGAATTGTCCTTATTTGCGGGGGCTACGTACGCGCAAAGTGACGAGAGTTCGTGCGTAGCTACTACTCTGTTGTATCGGGTAGAATTTAGGATTTCACAAGCATGCCTTTATGTGCCTTACCTGTATTTTTACATGTGTTCCTGGTTGTTTATTATCCTTGATATTTACATGAGAATATTAGGAAGCTTTGTGTAAGTTTAGCTGCCTAATTCTTTGAATTTAAGAATAATCCATGATAAATTCCTGAATTTCCTGACAAATTCCGTGTATGTCTATGAGCACCCGTGTCGTATGTATGATTCGCGAGCGGGGTAGCCCTATATTTATGTCAACCGCATCGCATGATCGATTCGCGAGCGGGGTAATGGATGCATCTATGGTTCGTGCCGCTCGACCCTCGGCAGTGCACATTTATTTTCGCCTTGCTTTAGCCGTACGCTTCGGCATATTATGTGCCATGTATTTGACTGAGAGTCTTGTTATTATTAAATAAATTACCCCACGTGTAAGGGGAACTTGAGACTTTTGTGGTAATTATTGTTTGACTTATGAGAATAAATTGCAGTTTTATATAAATGATACTTCATGCCTTAGTGAATTTTCATGACTACTTTTCTGTCTAGCCTTACTTATCCATGTTAGTTGTTATTGACCCTAGTAAGTATCACGTCTACCTCTCGTCACTACTTCTTTGAGTTTAGACGGGATACTCACTGGGTACATATTTGTTTATATGTACTCATGCTACACTTTTGTACTTAATTGTACAGGTTCTGAGGTCGTTTCACCTGGTCACTATTCCGGCGTCCGTCACTGAGTGATCCATCTGGATTAGACTACACGGTGAGCTGCTCTTCCTGGCGTTCCTCAACAGCACTCTGGAGTTTCCAATATTACTGGATATTCTGTCTACCCTTCCAGACAGTTGTACATCTATTTTGTTTATTTTGTATATTCCACTAGTCTCCTATGGACTTGTGACACTAGGTCTTGGCACACGTAGTTGATTCACTAGTATTATGCTACTCTGTTTCATGCTGGCAAACGATGTTTGAGTTACTTTAAATCGCTTTGCCTCACTTCCTCACTTTCATTAAGGACTGCTTAAATTTAAACTGGACAAGTATTTGAACATCTCATTAATTTAAGTAATTTCGTTAGCAAACTAGTGTTGGCTTGCCTGACTTCGGTGTTGGGCGTCATCATGACCTGAATAGGAATTTGGGTCGTGACAACATGGTATCAGAGCTCTAGGTTCACGTAGGTCTCACAAGTCACATGCAAACCTAGTAGAGTCTTGTGGATCGATACAGAGACGTCTATATTTATCTTCGGGAGGCTACAGGGTGTTAGGAAAATCTCTCTTTATTCTTATTCTATCGTGCAGTCGATGGTGTTACTAAATCTCATCCTTCTACTGTCTCACAGATGGTGAGGACTCGTGCAGCTGATATTCCAGGCCCGGGAGATGCCGCTACCCCCGTAGTCCGAGGCCGTGGTAGAGGCCGGGGTAGGGCACCGACACGAGGTAGAGGACGAGGGCGTCCTAGAGTTACTCCATTATCACCCACAGAGGATCCTATCCCTGAGGAGCAGGGTGAGGTGCCCCCAGCAGATCCAGCTCCTACGGATTTCATGACTGCACCAGGCTTCCTGAAGGTCATGGGCCGTATGACGCGATTCATGGATACTATGACCCAAGCTGGTTTATTTCCAGCGGATCCTGCTACATCTTAGGCGGGAGGGGGAGTTCAGACCCCTACCACCCAGGCCGCAGGTCATGCAGCGGCAGTATATCAGACTCCGCGTACTCTACCCTCGGGTGGAGCACAGCCAGCAGTAGCACCTGAGCTTAGACCAGCCGCGGACGGCGATCGTCAGAAGTTACTTGATAGATGGACTTGATTGCACCCTCCTGTCTTCGTAGGTGAGAGGGGCGAGGATGCCCAAGACTTTATTGATAGGTGCAGGGACAGACTGCATAACATGAGGATTTTGGAGTCCCACGGAGTTGATTTCACTACTTTTCAGCTAGAGGGCAGGACCCGCAGATGGTGGCAGCCATTTATCCTTGGTAGGCCAGCAGGTTCCCTTCCTCTCTAATGGGAGCAGTTCACTCAGCTGTTCCTGGACAAGTATATTACGCCCTCCGACAGGGAAGAGCTGCGGTATCAGTTTTACCAGCTGGAGCAGGGGCAGATGACGGTGACGGAATACGAGTCCAGGTTTTCAGAGTTGTCCCGTCATGCCCTCATGATTCTTCCTACAAAGGCTGAGAGAGTGCAGAGATTCGTAGCTGGCTTGCACTCAGGTATTAGGGCCAACATGGCCCGTGATGTGGAGATGGGTACTCCTTATCAGCTTGTGGTCAAGATAGCTCGCCGGATTAAGGGTTACCGATCGAGGGGCAGAGAGCAGGGTCAACCGGACAAGAGAGTTAGATTTTCTGGGGATTTCCGATGCGCCCCAGGCAGGGGCAGGGGTCAGTTCAGCAGAGGCCAGCCTAGAAAGCCTCCATATTCAGCTCCTCCACCACCTCTCCGTGGTGCTTCAGTGAGGCCTTACTTCAGTGCTATGCCGGAGAGTTCTCACCGCCCACCAGCCATTCAGGGTTCCTCCGACGGGTATTCAGGTCATCAGGGTTCTCCCAGTCCCTACTTCAGTGTTATGCCAGAGGTTTCTCACCGTCCCCCAGCTATTCAGGGTTCTTCTTCTTCAGGGCAGCAGGCCATGCCTCCAGTGAGATGCTATGAGTGTGGGGATTCAGGCCATATGAGGAGGACTTGTCCCAGAATTTGGGGCAAGGCTAATCAGCAGAGTTATCAGCCTACATATTCAGCATCGGCGCCCCGACCACCCAGAGGTGGAGGATATGCTGGTAGAGGTCGTCCCATAGGTGGAGGCCAGTCAGAGGGAGCTCAGCTAGCTCCTATTCAGTCCAGCGGAGGTCAGTCTTCAGGTACTCCAGCCAGATTCTATGCTATTCCGGCCCGAGCAGATGTAGTGGCCTCAGACGCCGTGATCACAGGTACTATTTCAGTATGTGGTAGGGAGGCATTAGTGCTATTTGATCCAGGATCTACTTATTCATATGTTTCATCCTTATTTGCTTGTTCTCTGGATGTTCCTCGTGAGTCCTTGGCTTCTCCTATGTATGTATCCACTCCCGTGGGTGATTCTGTAGTGGTAGACCGGGTTTATCGGTCTTGTGTGGTTTCATTCTGTGCATACGAGACTAGAGCGGACCTTCTATTGCTCGGCATGGTCAATTTTAAGATTATCCTGGGCATGGATTGGCTATCTCATAATCATGCCATCTTGGATTGCCATGCCAAGACGGTCACTTTGACCATGCCTGAGTTGCCTAATCTGGAGTGGAAGGGTTCCTCATTTAGTGCATCTAGTAGAGTTATTTCCTTCCTGAAGGCTCGACATATGGTCGAGAAGGGTTGTTTGGCGTATCTTGCTTATGTGCGGGACACCACCGTCGAGTTTCCAATGATTGATTCAGTGTCAGTTGTTCGAGAGTTTGTGGATGTCTTTCCTTCAGACCTTCCGGGCATGCCTCCGGATCGAGATATCGATTTTTGTATTGATGTAGCTCCAGGCACTCAGCCTATTTCTATTCCTCTGTACCGTATGGCTCCAAAGGAGCAGCTTGAGGAGTTGTTGACTAAGGGGTTTATCAGACCGAGTGTGTCGCCATGGGGTGCTCCAGTTCTATTTGTAAAGGAGGAAGATGGGTCTATGCGGATGTGTATTGATTACCGCCAGTTGAAAAAGGTAACTATTAAGAACAAGTATCCATTGTCGCGCATCGATGATTTGTTTGACCAGTTACAGGGTGCCCGGGTATTTTCTAAAATTGACTTGAGATCGGGGTATCATCAGCTGAAGATTCGGGCTTCGGATGTTCCAAAGACTTCTTTTCGTACGAGATATGGCCATTATGAGTTCTTGGTGATGTCCTTTGGCTTGACTAATGCCCCAGTAGCATTTATGGATTTGATGAATAGGGTGTTCAAACTGTATATTGATTCCCTTGTCATCGTCATCATTGATGACATTTTGATTTACTCACGTAGCCTGGGAGAGCACGAGCAGCATTTGAGAGTTGTACTCCAGACCTTGCGAAAACAGAAGCTATATGCTAAGTTCTCCAAGTGTGAGTTTTGGTTGGATTCCATGGCATTCTTGGGACATGTGGTATCTGGAGAGGGTATCCAGGTTGATCCTAAGAAGATTGAGGCAGTTCAGGGTTGGCCACGTCCTACTTCAGCGACAAAGATCAGGAGTTTCTTGGGTCTAGCAGGCTACTACAGGCGATTTATGGAAGGCTTTTCATCCATTTCAGCCCCATTGACTATATTGACTCAGAAGAATGCTCCATTTCGGTGGTCTGACCAATGTTAGGCGAGCTTTCAGAAGCTCAAGACGGCACTGACTTTAACACCAGTTCTAGTATTGCCTTCCGATTCGGGGATGTATACGGTGTATTGCGACGCTTCACGCGTTGTCTTGGGGTGTGTGTTGATGCAGGAAGGGAGAGTTGTTGCTTATGCTTCGCGCCAGCTGAAGGTTCATGAGAAGAATTACCCTGTGCACGATTTGGAGTTGGCGGCGATTGTTCATGCTCTTAAGATTTGGAGGCATTACTTATATGGGGTGTCTTGTGAGGTGTATACAGACCACCACAGCTTGCAACACTTGTTCAAGTAGAGGGATCTTAATTTGAGGAAGCGCAGGTGGCTTGAGTTACTAAAGGATTACAACATCACCATTCTTTATCATTCGGGCAAGGCGAATGTGGTAGCAGATGCTTTGAGTAGGAAGGCGGAGAGTATGAGTAGCTTGGCTTATATTGCAGCTGAGGAGAGACCTCTAGCCTTGGACATTCAGTCCTTGGCCAATCGCTTGGTGAGATTAGATCTTTCAGAGCCTCGTTGAGTTCTAGCTTATGTGGTTGCTCATTCTTCATTATTAGGGGAGATCAAGGCTCGACAATATGATGATCTGTGTTTGGCAGAACTACGGGAGACAATTGTCCAGGGTGGTGCCAAGGAGGTTACTATTGGCGAGGATGGTGTTCTGAGACTTCAGGGTTGTTTGTGTGTTCCTAATGTTGATGGCTTGAGGTAGAGGATTCTAGAGGAGGCACACAGTTCGAGGGTATTCTGTTCATCCTAGTGCTACGAAGATGTATCGTGATTTGAAAAAGCATTTATGGTGGAGACAGATGAAGAGGGACATTGTGGAGTATGTGGCTAGGTGTCTTAATTACCAGCAGGTTAAATATGAGCACCAGAGGCCAGGGGGCCTACTTCAGCAGATGCCCATTCCTGAGTGAAAGTGGGAGCGCATTACTATGGAATTCGTGGTTGGGTTGCCTCGGACGTTGCGGAAGGTTGATGCGTTTTGGGTTATTATGGATAGTTTGACCAAATCGGCACATTTCATTCCTGTGGCTACTACTTATACTTCTGAGAGGTTAGCCTAGAGCTACATTCGAGAGATAGACAGGTTGCACGGTGTACCGGTGTCCATTATATCAGATCAAGGTCCTCAGTTCACCTCGCACTTCCGGAGAGCATTGCACAGAGAGATGGGTACTCAAATTGATCTCAGCACATCATTTCATCCACAGACTGACGGTCAGTCGGAGCGTACAGTTCAGATATTGGAGGACATGCTCAGAGCATAGGTGCTTGACTTTGGAGACCAGTGGGACCAGTTCTTTCCTTTGGCCGAGTTTGCTTACAATAATAGTTACTAGTCCAGCATCGAGATGGCTCCGTTTGAGGCTTTATATGGTCGGCGATGTCATTCTCCTATCAGGTGGTTTGAGCCTGGTGAGGCTAAGTTATATAGTATAGACCTGGTGAGGGATGCTTTAGAGAAGGTGAAGTTAATTCAGGAGAGGCTCCGCACAGCACAGTCTAGACAGAAGAGCTACGCGGATCAGAGGGCACGTGATGTGTCATTTATGGAGGAAGATAAGGTTCTGCTGAAGGTTTTGCCGATGAAGGGTATTATGAGATTCGGGAAGAAGTGCAAGTTGAGCCCGAGGTTCATAGGTCCTTCGAGGTATTGAGGCGAGTTGGAGAGGTTGCTTATGAGCTTGCCTTACCTCCCAGCTTATCGGGAGTCCATCCGGTATTCCACGTCTCCATGCTCCGGAGATACCACGCCGATTTCTCTCACGTTGTTAATTTCAGTACTATTCAGCTGGATGAGAGGTTGGGCTACGAGGAGGAGCCAGTTTCTATTATTGATAGACAGGACCGCCAGTTGATATCAAAGAGAATTTCTGCTGTAAAGGTCTAGTGGCGGGGCCAACCGGTCGAGAAGGCGACTTGGGAGTCCGAGGAGAACATGCGGAGCACATACCCACACTTATTCAGCACTTCAGGTATGATTCTAGACTCGTTCGAGGACGAACGTTCGTTTAAGAGGTGGAGAATGTAACGACCCGACTGGTCATTTTGCGTATTCAGACCCCGTTCCCTTAAATAAGATTTCCCGCAGCGGCTTATCGTGATTTGTGACTTGCGAGGACTGGTGGTTCGGGATTTGGAAGTGTTTAGAACAGTATAGGAACACTTGGTTACTTAAGGTTGGCTTTTGAGGCCAAGTTTGACTTCCGTCAACATTTTGAGTAAATAAAACTTGGAATCGAGTTTCGACGATTCCAGTAGCTTTGTATGATGATTTCGGACTTGTACATATGTCCGGAATGGGTTTTGGCTGACCCGAGAGCAATTCGACGCCAAATAGCGAATTAGAGTTTCCTTAAGTTTGTAATTTGGTTTGGAACATGATTTTATGTTATCAAGGTCCGAACGGTATAGGTCGGTTCGGCGCATTGAAACCGAATTCAAGAACTTAGAAATTCTTAGGTTTGATTCTAGGGGTTTTAAGGTGTGATTTTGAGATTTAGCGTTGTTTTGGGTGTTCCGAAGGCTCGAGCGAGCGTATTATGATTTAGGACTTGTTGGTATATTTGGATAGGGGCTCGGGTGGGCCCGGGTGCCTCCCGGACCCCACACGAGGCCAAAAACCTGCTGAAAATGCAGCTGGTGCACCTGATCTGGCGTGACCGCAAGTGTGGTTTCCCAGCCGCAGGTGCGGGACCGCTACGGCGGTCCCAGCCTCGCAGGTGGGGGAATTCCGCAGGAGCGAAGTCGCAGGTGCGGGCCCAGTCTTTCTCGTCCAACTCCGCAGGTGCGAGCCCCAGCTTGCAGGCGCGAGACCGCAAGTGCGGTCCTCGAGCCGCAGGTGCGGAACCCCTACATGCAGTGTATTTTCATTTAAACACGGGATTTCCTTCATTCCTTTCATTTTACACCTCCATTGAAGACTTGAGAGCTTGGTAAGAACTCTCCACAACTTAGCTACCGTGAAGGTAAGTGAATTCTACCCTAGATTTAGATTAGTACATGAATTATTAATGGGATTAACTACTAATTGGTGAAAAAATCAAGATTTGGGATAGTAACCTAGGGTTGATGAACTTAAGGGAATTTCACCACTTTTTTACCATGAAATCATACAAAACTTATATATTATGAATCCTTAGACTATGGGTGAGTGTTATCTTAGAAAATTTTCTGAATCGGAGCATGTGGGCCCAAGGGGTGTATTTTGGGATTTCTTCAAGAATAGTGAATTTTCTAAATAAGTAGGAGAATTTACATACTTTGAGAATGCATTGACATATTTATATACCATTTGACTAGTTTCGAGTCCTCAGGTGTAAAGTTTGAAGTTTCGAGCGCGTTCTTGACTGGGAAATAGATTTTACGCGAGGTGAGTCTCCTTTCCAACCTTGTAAGATGGAATTGTCCCCATAGGTAAATGTAAATGATTGAATTGTTCTTATTTGCGGGGGCTACGTACGCGCAAAGTGACGAGAGTCCGTGCGTAGCTACTACTCTGTTGTATCAGGTAGAATTTAGGATTTCACAAGCATGCCTTTATGTGCCTTACCTGTATTTTTACATGTGTTCCTGGTTTCTTATTATCCTTGATATTTACATGAGAATATTAGGAAGCTTTGTGTAAGTTTAAGTGCCTAAATCTTTGAATTTAAGAATAATCCATGATAAATTCCTGAATTTCCTGACAAATTTTGTGTATGTCTACGAGCCCCCGTGTCATATGTATGATTCGCGAGTGGGTTAGCCCTATATTTATGTCAACCGCGTCGCATGATCGATTCGCGAGCGGGGTAATGGATGCATCTATGGTTCGTGCCGCTCGACCCTCGGCAGTGCACATTTATTTTCGCGTCGCTTCGGCCGTACGCTTCGACATATTATGTGCCATATATCTGACTGAGAGTCTTGTTATTATTAAATAAATTACCCCAAGTGTAAGGGGAACTTGATACTTTTGTGGTAATTGTTGTTTGACTTATGAGAATAAATTGCAGTTTTATATAATTGATACTTCATGCCTTAGTGATTTTTCATAACTACTTTTCTGTGTAGCCTTACTTATCCATGTTAGTGGTTATTGACCCTAGTAAGTATCACGTCTACCTCTCGTCACTACTTCTTCGAGTTTAGACGGGATACTCATTGGGTACATATTTGTTTATATGTACTTATGCTACACTTTTGTATTTAATTGTACAGGTTCTGAGGCTGTTGCACATGGTCACTATTCCGGTGTCCGTCACTAAGTGATCCATCTGGATTAGACTACACGGTGAGCTGCTCTTCCTGGCGTTCCTCAGCAGCACTGTGGAGTTTCAATTATTGTTGGATATTCTGTCTACCCTTCTAGACAGTTGTACATCTATTTTGTTTATTTTGTATATTCCACTAGTCTCCTGTGGACTTGTGACACTAGGTCTTGGCACACGTAGTTGATTCACTAGTATTATGCTACTCTGTTTCATGCTGGCAAACGATGTTTGAGTTACTTTAAATCACTTTGCCTCACTTCCTCACTTTCATTAAGGAATGCTTAAATTAAAATAGGACAAGTATTTGAACATCTCATTAATTTAAGTAATTTCGTTATCAAAGTAGTGTTGGCTTGCCTGACTTCGGTGTTGGGCGCCATCATGACCTGAATAGGAATTTGGGTCGTGACATAAAGGATATCAATCACAGGGACCAGGGATCCGAAATTGGTACTAATTAAGGGAAAGCCTCATGTTATTAAGGAAACATGCAGAATCAATAGAGAATATCATGTGAAAATCAGTATAGTACTACTCACAATCATTCAGGGGTTCAAAAAATCTCAAAGATGGTACTGATTCAAGCAGGATAAGCACACATTAGGCAAGAAGCAATAGAATCTAAGATCCAATAGCATACAAAAGTAGTAATTACATAGAATCAGGGATTCAGACCAACACATATGACATTATGAGCATGAGTGCAGCAAACAAGTAATAGACAAAAAATCATAATCACAAGGGTAATCGTGATATAAGCAAGAAATGAATAGTTAGAAACCCTAATAAGTACGATAGGGTAAAATCACAGGGAGAATCAGGGATTACTCATGGGGAAACAGACACACATACAAATCGAAAGAGCAAATCAATAAAGACATACTCAGAATTTAGAATACAGTTTAAAACTAAAGCTTTAACATAATAAATCGTGATAAGAAAATGATATCTAACAAAACCGTTTAAGCATATGACCAAAACCATTTAAACTTTGAGGAAATCATTTTTTCGAAGACAAGGTTTTAAAAACCCTAAGTGAAAACCTTCTTGAAAATAGAAAACTTTAAGGAAAACATCATAGTGACTCGTAATAAGCACGGATCTAGTGTAGATCTAAGAGAATAGGAAGTTTCAAATATTAGGGTTTTACAGAAAACCTCAGAGAAGACGAAAAGAACCTCGAACAGCACTGGCTCGAGCCTCAAAGGTCATAGACCTTTCTCGAAGTCAAACTTTTGGAGGCGTGAAGTAAACAGGGACACCATAGGTGTAAGCAGACAGGTTCTCGCCCTTTGAGGACCTTAGGGATGACGTTACCGGCATAGGAGAGCCATGAGAGGCAAAAAGGGTGAAGGTTTCTAGGTCTCCGGCAAAGGGATGACCGGAGAAGATGAGGGGTTCATCAGAACCTGAAGAGACAGAAGTCTCTTGAAGAGACTAGATAGAGAGATAGGAGAGTAGAGATATGTGAGACGAATGGGAAAATGAGAGGGGCCGGGGGGTTTCGTTTGGGGTTAATTATGGTAACACCAATCTGGGTCGTTGATTTAATTTGATCAATGGCTCATATTGGTTGTGGGGTTGGGCCGGATAAGAATTTGGGTTTTGGGCTGGGTCAAGTGGGTTACATAAATCAGGTGGGTTGGGTTAAATTAGGCTGTATTTTAAATAAATGTGGCTAGTTGTTAAATACCCATTAAATAGATAAATAATTAATAAAAATAGCTAATAATTGTGTAAACAATGAGATTAAGGTAATTGGCTAATGTAAAAATATAAAACGACTAATTTTGGAATTAAAATGGCATAAGTGCACAATTAGGCCATAGTCGCAAAATTAGTGTAATTATAGCTAAATAATGCCTAATCAGTAATTTGTAAAATAATTAAATACTAATAGGGTAAAAATGATACATTGAGTTGGGAAGCGCTTTAAAAATTATTTATAATACAACTTATGAATAATTATTGAATATAAAGTACTAAAGAAATAGGAAAATAAATTGATAAAAATATGAAAAAATACCATTCGTTATGAAAAGTGATTTTGAATGTAATATGCAAGTTTGAAAATAATTTTGAGAAAAAATTGGGTATCAACAACTATGTCATCATGCCCATCAACATTGTAGAAAAATTTCACTGGGTGTTGGTTGTTTTTGACATTGCAGACAGGCAACTTTATGCGTATGATTCCATGATCTCTTCACAAAATCACCCTATTGTTGAATCTTGTCTCGACAAGTTTTCAGTTATTATCCCTTTGTATTTGTCATGCACCGGTTTTTATGGGAAGCGTAAAGACATCAACTTCAAGAATACAAAGGCATACATTAAGAAAGCTGTTACCGACCCTCCTAACATTCAGTGGATCGTTGGAGAGATTTCACAACAAAAAGAAGGATCACTGTAAAAAAATATTATTTCTTTATATACATTTTAAGTCTTTTTTGTTTCTAATCTGTTGGTAAATATTGATATTTTTTTATTTTTGCAGCGACTGTGGTGTATTTGTTGCTGCCTTTGCGGAGTATGTTAGTCTTGGAGAATTATCAATCCACGCAGAAGAACTTTCTGATATTGATCAACACCGTAGACGATATGGAGCGCAACTGTGGGACTATGCTAGAAAGAAGCAGGAAGATGGGGCAATTAGTGAAAGTGATGTGTGTCACACCTCTTTTTTTTTTCATTCGCAACCCTATTACGAGGTTGAGTAAGAAGAGTTTTTCCAATAGACGTGACATTTTATTTATTTTTTAGAGTCGCCACATGGAATTGAGTTTCGGTGTTCCAAGTCACCTTTCATTGAATCCCTTATCAAAAGGATGATTTGACTCCTAATTCATGGTCTACGGAAACAGAAGACTGATTAAGGAATTCTGTTGACTGAGGGGAAGGTGTAAGGCACCCCTCGAGTCCCGCGGTTCTAGCACAGTCGCTTTATTGACTAATGTAAGGCTTAAATCAAATTTTTAGCTATTCTTGTATTTTATTGATTATGGCTTATCTATTACCGCTTAATTAATTATTGTACTTTTTTTTTATGTGTTCACCTAGGTGTGGTATGCACACAAGGTATTCTTCTCTGAAGTTAAATATTAAACCAAGATACGGAATGTACACATGGTTATAACATAATTATTTTAAATCTAAAGGCATCGAGACGCGGAATGCGCACATGATCCTTTTATTATTGAGCATATCAATCCAAGGTTCGGGTATGAACACATGGGCTAATATTTAAAATACATCTAAAGTTTTTCTAGTGTTTTAAAGTAGTTCAATTATTTTCAGATCCGAGACATCTATTTGGTATAATTTATTATTACTAAGATTATTTTGACAAAGTTGCGCGAACGCGTACCTTGATTAATTTTGGGAATCATAATTATGTCACACGAACGTGTACACAATTATGATGTTAGATTAAGTCGCGCTAAAGCATTTTCTACCAATATCCGTTTTTAAATCGTGCTCATGTCACGCGAACATGTACACAATTAATAGTATTTTATTATTATTAAGATTATTTCGCATAAGGTTGTGTGAACGCATACCTTGGTTTCTTTTGGAAATCATAATTATATCACGCGAACGTATACACAATCACAATAATATATTAAGTGCCTAAAGCATTTCAGTGAAAAGTTCTTTAATATAGCAATTAAAACGAATGTATAATTCAGATAACACAGAGTCTACATTTTGGACGTACGAAAATGCCACTAAAATATTATAACATGCATAATAACGACACTCATTCATCCAGTTATCTTATTCCTCCCCATTTTCCTTAGTAGAATTAACAGTGAACGTGTATATTTTAAACACAAGATGCGTTCATGCTGACGTAAGTATTCCTAGAAATTGATACAAGCGGGTAATGTCAAACTTTTCACAACCTACACAGGAACAAAGCTAGTACATTTAATCTTATTCTCGCTAGCTCGCATTGAAACGCTAATTACCGGGAAAAAAAGACAAACTAATTTAATTAAGTTGTGCTAAAAATACTTAATAATTCGTTATGGTCTAAATCCAAACTCAAGATAACGATGGTAAAAGTACACAATGGTAACCAAAAACTTTAACATATTTTTTATTCACATCTCAAACACACAAGGAAGAGTACTGAAGATTATTTAAAAACAAGGTTTAGAAATGGACCTTTATATTAATGAATAAGGCTGAAAATTGAAAATCAATCGGAATAACAAAACAACAATCGTTGGACTGAAACGCCAGAATTACGGACCGGAACCTCGAATTATCACCGGAAAACTCTCTGATTTTTCGTTGTTGTTGGCGCTTCTCTTTCTGTTTATGTGTATGTGTGATATTAATAATATGAAAAAATGATAAGGGAATTGACTTAGGAATGAGGTGGGTAAGTTAGGAAAGGAGAAGGAATTTGTTGAAATTCATGATATCATCCATTGATTGAACGACAATTTCTTGGAGTTGAATCATTACGTGTGTGTCGGCCGATTTCTTGTATGTGTGTATTGATTCAAAGCCATAATCGGAAAAATCTTCCACCTTCGTTCCCTTGCTTCTCCTTTTTAAATCCCAGGATCTGGTGGTTTTTATTTTAATGTGAGGAGTGGGGGAAGTCCTAAGGGAATTGGGAACGTGAGGGAGTTGGGCAGATTTTGGGAGTTTAGCAAAAATGGGAAACTTAGGAAATTGATTGTGCTAATTTAAAAAAAAAAAAGTCAGATTTTTTGAGATAAAGTTTGTTAACGTTAGCTTTAAAAAAAAATTAATAATAAAAAAAAATTGTTTTGTTTTGTAGAAGATAAATAAAATTAAAAAGATAATAAGATTAATTAACATTTCTTACAATATAGGAAAATCATATATTTACATGTACTTTAAGTGATATTAAGAAAAATGCAACTAACTTATTATAATTCTAATTAAAAGAAAAATAAATAAACATGTATCCTAAGAATGTTAATATATTTTTTCTAGTTTTAAACTTTCTTAATAAAACCTATTAAGAGTAAGATAAAAAATTTAAAATATTAAGATTAGACCTAAAAGAAATATTTACATCAAAATAGTATAGAATTTGGGTATGATCAAAAATTAGTTCTTCACAAGGTGACAGGCAGATTGGCAAGGAGAAAATGTGCACCAGCTTTGAATGAGAAAATAAAAGTTCAGAGGAAGAAGAAGTAGTTGTCATGTCTACGTATGAAACATGTAGTTCAGTTGTTTTGTTGATGCTAGTTTAGAAGAAAGATAGTACACAAGTTGTTGAACAATATTTTTGTGTTTTAATTGTAGCAGACTTGCGCTACACTTACAGTAGCATTTTATTTTGTTTTGTTCTATACAGTTTAGTAGTTCAAATGAAAACAGCCTGTTGGTTTTATCTTCACTTGTTGAATGTTTAGAGTTGTTCTTCATTATTTTATCATTTAAATCCTTCCCAACTAAATTTTTATACTGTTATTCTGTTAACTAAAAAAATATAGTTATTTTGTTGTTAGAATACAAATTATCTACAAATAAACTATAAATTATCTACAATCTAGGAACACTGAATGTTAAAATTGTATATAATTTTGTAGTTGAATTCGTATACAATTTGTAGAAAATATCTCTCGTTGTATTTAATTTGTATATATAACTCCTTTCCTACTGATTTAAAATGTATTTATTCTGTCAATTCGAGTTAATTTAAAATCTTTTTGTAGTTGTATTGTAGATAAATATTAACTACTATGTAAAGAATGCTTGAGATAGTAAAAAACAAATCACTCTATGAAAGTATTATGTCAATACACAAAAACATTTTAACAAAAAAAGAAAAAATTGAAACTAACTACATTATGATCTTAAAAAACTTCAACAATTACACACAAAATTCTGTTAACTTGAACACACTAAAAAATATTTTGAAATACTCTGTTAACTACATGAAATTTATTTATTTTTGGGCGCATTCTTGCAAGATCTTTTGTTATGCCCTTCACCTCCACAGTTGCCACATGACACCTTGTACTTCTTTGACTTTAGTTCATCATATGTTTTGTATCTTTCCTTTTGAGGTCTTCATGGATGCCTTTTCTCTCCCCTAGGTGAATTTACTACTTCATCAGATATATGTTGTGGCACATTCCATTTGCTTTCATCAGGCAGGGGATTTACTGGTATTTCATACATAAGCAATAGGCTCTCCCTTGTGTAAAACTGCGAGCAATAGTTTTCATAAGATTCATTCATATGCCTTAAAGCTGCCAAAGCATGCGCACATGGATGTTCATCAAGCTAGAACTGGCCACAGCTACATTTCTTGCTTTCAAGACACACAATGTACCGATTCACACCATCTATCACATTATGGATATGATCTGTTGAAGCCCTCACCTACAATTACATAACAAGCAGAAAGAATAATATTTACAATCAGAATAAAGATTATCTACAAATTATCTACAATATATCTACAAATTATCTACAATCAAGAAACACTATATATTAATATATTATTTTTCTTCACCTAATAAACAGATCTTACCCTAAGCTTCTGCGATAATGTTTTGTTGTTCTCCAATTCTTTGTTGAATTTGGACCCAAGGTATGTGAAAGTACCATTTGCCTTCAATAACTTCTCGTTGGTCCAACGTTCAAGAAGAGTCCTCATATACTCTAATAGGTCTAATATCGGCAGCTCTCTTGCATCTTTTGTTACAGCATTCAACGGCTCTACAATGTTTGATGTCATAGTCCAAGTTCTGTTCACCATTGCATGTACTCTTGACCATCTATGATAGCCAATATCATATAGGTATGATTTAACATGCAGGTTTATCTCTTCAATCTTTGACATCTTTTCATTAAATTCATCCAGAGTGTATGATCGCGCTGTGGCAAAGTACAATTCGCTTAATTTTAGATGACCCTTCTTGAACTTGCCCTTATATTTGTCCAAATATGCCACATGCAAGAGTAATGTGGCATGCCTGGATAGACAATTGATGTTTCCTTCATGATACTCTCTTTTCGATCTGAAACAACACACATTAAAGGTCTTTCACCATATGCTTGCTTGAATTACTCAAAAAACCACTTTCACGATGCGTCATTTTCCGAATCAACCACAGCATATACCAATGGCAATATTGTACCTACATTATGAGTCAAAAAATAATTAACTAGCAGCTTTGAAAATATATATAAAAAGACAAATACATATAAACTACAATATATCTACAAAGTATCTACATTTTATAAACTGTCTACAAAATATCTATAATTTTACCTGCTGCATCTATTGTACTGGCTGTCAGCATTATTCCTCTGTATGCTGACTTTAAGAAAGTCCCATCAACCACTATTACTGGCCTACAATGTTCCCAACCACTGATTGATGTACAAATAGCAACAAATGCATATAAGAAGCATTCATCTGTTGTCTTTTTCAATTTAACTATAGATCCCGGATACGTCTTCTCAAGAATATAAAAATAACTTGGTAATTTGCTGTAGGAGTCAGCAGGATGACCTCTCAAAAACTGTAAAGCCTTTTCCTTTGCTCTCCATGCTTGCATGTAGCTTAGGTTCACTCCGTGTTCGGACAACATGTCAGTTTGTATGTCCTTTGGTGTGTAAACTGTCTTGGGATCACAATACTCTGGAATAACAATGCTACCAAATACAACTACAGTAGGTTTGTGATGTATGAATGTATTGTCCATTAAGGAGCATGTGTGTTGGCGGTTGAAACTTCTGACCTTGAACATTGCAAAATCATTAATGAATGTTGCCTTGAAGTGCCAATTACAATTTTCACCAACGCATATAAGCTAGTAGCTACAACAAAAATACAATTTTAATATTGGTTATCAATGTAGATGAATTAAAAAGGACTGTTTTAACATAAAGCAATACACTATACAATATAACTACAATTCATCTACAATATTGACAAACACATATCACAAGGAAACGATTGTTTATAATGATCTTTTCACCATTCAGATTTTCATACCTTTTGTGGCTAGATCTTTTAACCCTGAATTGGAACTTGTGCATGACATAATAGTGCTTCATTGCAGTTGCAATTGTTTGCTTGTCTTGGTACACTTGTTGTAACGACCCGACCAATCGTTTTGCGTATTCGGACCCCGTTCCCTTAAATAAGACTTCCCGTAGTGGCTTATCGTGAGTTGTGACTTACGGGGATGTGTGGTTCGGGATTTGGAAGTGTTTAGAATAGTATAGGAACACTTGGTTCCTTAAGGTTGGCTTTTAAATCCAAGTTTCACTTCGGTCAACATTTTGAGTAAACGACCTCAGAATCGAGTTTCGACGATTCCAGTAGCTTCATATGATGATTTTGGACTTGTACATACGTCCGGAATGAGTTTTGGATGACCCAGGAGCATTTCGACGCCAAATAGCAAAATAGAGTTTCCTTAAGTTTGAAATTTGGTTTGGAACGTGATTTTATGTTATCGAGGTCTGAACGGAATTCTGAGCCTGAGAATAGTTCCGTTATGTCATTCGACTTGCCTACAAAATTTGGTGTCATTTCAAGTGGTATAAGTCGGTTCGGTGCATTGAAACCGAATTCAAGAACTTAGAAATTCTTAAGTTTGATTCTAGGGGTTTTGAGGGGTGATTTTGAGATTTAGCGTTGTTTTGGGTGTTCTGAAGGCTCGAGCGAGTCCGTATTATGATTAAGGACTTGTTGGTATAAATGCACGGGGGCTCGGGTGGGCCCAGGTGCCTCCCGGAGATCAAACGGAGCCAAAAGAAAAACCAGCAGCTTCAACTGCTGGTGCACCAGGTCTGGTGTGACTGCATGTGCGGTTGCCCAGGTCGCAGGTGCGAGACCTCCCCTACGGTCAAGGCTCCGCAGGTGCGACCCCCAGGGGAGCTGGTCCAAACTGCAGGTGCGGACCTCTTTCCGGAGGCGCGGACCCGCTGGTGCGGGACTTCCTCCGCAGGTGCGGCCCTAGGCCTCTTAGGCCACTTCCGCAGGTGCGAGCTTTGGTTCGCAGGTACGGTCCTCGAGCCGCAGGTGCGAGATCACTGAAGGCAGTGATCTCATTTAATACGGGATTTGGCCATTTTTCACTATTTCTTCTTCTCCATTGGCGATTTTGAGAGCTTTAAAGAGGGTATTCAGCCTAGCTACTAAGTGGTAAGTAATTTCCATTTAAATGTTGGTTTATTACATAGAAACTTAGGTAGATTAACATCTAATTAGTGGAAATCAAATGGGTTAGAGTGAAAACCTAGGGTTGCTGAACTTTAGGTAATTTCACCACTTTTCTACCCTAAAATCATACAAAAAGTATATATTATTGATCCTTAGGCTATGAGTGCGTGTTATCTTCGAAAATATTCGGAATCCGAGCATGTGGGCCCGGGGGTGTATTTTGGAACTTCTTCTAGAATAGTGAATTTACTAAATAAGTAGGATAATTTCCATACTTTGAGCATGCATTCACATATTTATATACCATTTGACTAGTTTCGAGTCCTCGGGTGTAAAGTTTGAAGTTTCGGGCGCGTTCTTGACCGGGAAGTAGATTCTACGCGAGGTGAGTCTCCTTTCTAACCTTGTAAGAGGGAATGGTCCCCATAGGTAAATGTAAACGATTGAATTGTCCTTATTTGCGGGGGCTACGTACGCACAAAGTGACGAGAGTTCGTGCGTAGCTACTACTCTGTTGTGTCGTGTAGAATTCAGGATTCCACAAGCATGCCTTTATGTGCCTTACGTGTATCTTTACATGTGTTCCTGGTTGCTTATTATCCTTGAAATTTACACGAGAATTTAGGAACCTATGTGTAAGTTTAAGTGCTTAAATATCTGAATTCAAGAATAATCCATGATAGATTCCTGAATTGTCTGACGAATTCTGTGCCGTGTCATATGTATGATTCGCGAGCTGGGTGCCCTATATTTATGACAACCGCGTCGCATGATCGATTCGCCAGCGGGGTAATGGATGCATCCATGGTTCGTGCCGCTCGACCCTCGGTAGTGCACATTTATTTTCGCGTCGCTTCGGTCGTACGCTTTGGCATATTATGTGCTACGTATTTGATTGAGAGTCTTGCTATTTTTTAAATAAATTTTCCCACGTGTATGGGAACTTGAGACTTTTTTGGAAATTATTGTTTGACTCATGAGAATAAATTGCAGTTTTATATAATTGATACTTCATGCCTTGCGATTTCATGACTACTTTTCCTGTCTAGCCTTATTTATTCATAGTATTGGTTATTGACCCTAGTAAGTATCACGTCTACCTCTCCTCACTACTTCTTCGAGTTTAGACAGGATACTCACTAGGTACATATTTGTTTATATGTACTCATGCTACACTTCTGTACTTAATTGTACAAGTTCTGAGGCTGTTGCACCTGGTCACGATTCCTGTGTCCGTCACCGAGAGAACCGTCTGTATTAGATTACACGGTGAGATGCTCTTCTTGGAGTTCCTCAGCAGCACTGTGGAGTTTCCATTATTGTTGGATATTCTGTCTATCCTTCCAGACAGTTGTACATCTATTTTGTTTATTTTGTATATTCCACTAGTCGCCTGTGGACTTGTGACACTAGGTCTTGGCACACGCATTTGATTCATTAATATTATGCTACTCTGTTTTATGTTGGCAAATAATTTTTGAGTTACATTAAATCACTTTGCCACACATCCTCACTTTCATTTAAGGACTGCTTAAATTAAAACTGGACAAGTATTTGAACATCTCATTAATTTAGGTAATTTCGTTAGCAAACTAGTGTTGGCTTGCCTGACTCCGGTGTTGGGCGCCATCACGACCTGAATAGGAATTTGGGTCGTGACAGCATGGTATCAGAGCTCTAGGTTCACGTGGGTCTCACATGTCACAGGCAAACCTAGTAAAGTCTTGCGGATCGATACGGAGACGTCTGTATTTATCTTCGGGAGGCTACAAGGTGCTAGGAAAATCTCTCTTTATTCTTATTCTATCGTGCAGTCGATGGTCTTACTAAATCTCATTCTTCTACTCTCTCACAGATGGTGAGGACTCATACAGCTGATATTTCAGGCTCGGGAGATGCCGCTACCCCCGTAGTCTAAGGCCGTGGCAGAGGCCGGGGGAGGGCACCGGCCCGAGGCAGGGGACGGGGGCGTCCCATAGTTACCCCATTAGCACCCCTAGAGGATCCTATCCCTGAAGAGCAGGGTGAGGTTCCCCCAGCAGATCCAGCTTCGATCGCTTTTATGACTGCACCAGGCTTCCAGGAGGTCATGGGTCGTATGATGCGGTTCATGGATACTATGACCCAGGCTGGTTTATTTCCAGCGGATCCTGCTACATCTCAGGTGGGAGGGGGAGTTCATACCCCTACCACCAAGGCCGCAAGTCATGCAGCGGCAGTATATCAGATTTCGGGTACGCTGCCCGCGGGTGGAGCAAAGCCAGCAGTAGCACCTGAGCTTAGACCAGCCGTGGATGGCGATCCGCAGAAGTTACTTGATAGATGGACTCGATTGAAACCTCATGTCTTGGAGGTGAGAGGGGCGAGGATGCCCAGGACTTTATTGATAGGTGCAGGGACAGACTGCACAACATGAGGATTTTGGAGTCCCATGGAGTTGATTTCACTACTTTTCAGCTGGAGGGCAGGGCCCGCAGATGGTGGCAGTCATTTATCCTGGGTAGGCCAGTAGGTTCTCTTCCTCTCTCATAAAAGCAGTTCACTCAGTTGTTCCTGGACAGGTATATTCCACCCTCTAAGAGGGAAGAGCTACGATATCAGTTTGAGCAGGTGGAGCAGGCGCAGATGACAGTGACGGATTACGAGGCCAGGTTTTCAGAGTTGTCCCGTCATGCCCTCATGATTCTTCCTACAGAGGCTGAGAGAGTGTAGAGATTCGTAGCTGGGTTGCACTCGGGTATTAGGTCCAATATGGCCCGAGAGGTGGAGATGGGTACTCCTTATCAACTTGTGGTCGAGATAGCTCGCCGGATTGAGGGTTACCAATCGAGGGGTAGAGAGCAGGGTCAGTCGGACAAGAGAGTTAGATTTTCTAGAGATTTTTAAGGAGCCTCAGGCAGGGGCAGGGGCCAGTTCAGCAGATGCCAACCTAGCAGGCCTCCATATTCATCTCCTCCACCACCTCCCCGTGGTGCTCCAGTGAGGCCTTACTTCAGTTCTATGCCGGAGAGTTCTTACTGCCCACCAGCCATTCAGGGTTCCTTCGGCGGGTATTCAGGTCATCAGGGTTCTCCCAGTCCCTACTTCAGTGTTGTGTCAGAGGTTTCTCACCGTCCTCCAGCTATTCAGGGTTCTTCTTCTTCAGGGCAGCAGGCCATGCCTCCAGTGAGATGTTATGAGTGTGGGGATTCAGGCCACATGAGGAGGACTTGTCCCAGACTTCAGGGCAAGGCTGTTTAGCAGAGTTACCAGCCCACATACTCAGCATCGGCGCCCCGTCCACCCAGATGTGGAGGACATGCTAGTAGAGGTCGTCCTAGAGGTGGAGACCAGTTAGGGGGAGCTCAGCTAGCTCCTATTCAGTCTAGTAGAGGTCAGTCTTCAGGTACTCCAGCCAGATTCTATGCTATTCCGGCCCGAGCAGATCCAGTGGTCTCAGACGCCGTGATCATAGGTACTATTTCAGTATGTGGTAGGGAGGCATTAGTGCTATTTGATCCAGGATCTACTTATTCATATGTGTCAGCCTTATTTTCTTGTTCTCTGGATGTTCCTCGTGAGTCCTTGGCTTCTCCTATGTATGTATCCACTCCCGTGGGTGATTCTGTAGTGGTAGACCAGGTTTATCGGTCTTGTATGGTTTCATTATGTGGATATGAGACTAGAGCGAACCTTCTATTGCTCGACATGGTCGATTTTGAGATTATCCTGGGCATGGATTGGCTATCTCCTCATCATGCCATCTTGGATTGCCATGCCAAGACGGTTACTTTTGCCACGCCTGATTTGCCTAAGCTGGAGTGGAAAGGTTCCTCAGTTAGTGCAACTAGTAGAATTATTTCCTTCCTGAAGGCTCGACATATGGTCAAGAAGGGTTGTTTGGCATATCTTGCTTATGTGCGCGACACCACCGCCGAGTTTTCGATGATTGAGTAGTGCCAGTTGTTCGAGAGTTAGCGGATGTCTTTCCTTTGGACCTTCCGGGCATGCCTCCGGATCGAGACATCGATTTTTGTATTCATGTAGCTCCAGGCACCCAGCCTATTTCTATTCCCCTGTACCGTATGGCTCCAAAGGAGTTGAAGGAGCAGCTTGAGGAGTTGTTGGCTAAGGGGTTTATCAGGCCGAGTGTATTGCCGTGGGGTGCTCCAGTTCTATTTGTAAAGAAGAAAGATGGGTCTATGCGGATGTGTATTGATTACCGCCAGTTGAACAAGGTAACTATTAAGGACAAGTATCCATTGCCGCGCATCGATGATTTGTTTGACCAGTTACAGGGTGCTAGGGTATTTTCAAAATTTGATTTGAGATCGGGGTATCACCAGCTGAAGATTCGGGCTTCGGATGTTCCGAAGATTGCTTGTCGTACGAGATATGGCCATTATGAGTTCTTGGTGATGTCCTTTGGCTTGACTAATGCCCCGACAACATTTATGGACTTAATGAATAGGGTGTTCAGGCCGTATATTGATTCCTTTGTCATCGTCTTCATTGATGACATTTTGATTTACTCATGTAGCCTGGGAGAGCACGAGCATCATTTGAGAGTTGTGCTCCAGACCTTGAGAGAATAGAAGCTATATGCTAAGTTCTCCAAGTGTGAGTTTTGGTTGGATTCCGTGGCATTCTTGGGACATGTGGTATCTGGAGAGGGTATCAAGGTTGATCCTAAGAAGATTGAGGCAGTTCAGAGTTGGCCACGTCCTACTTTAGCGATAGAGATTAGGAGTTTCTTGGGTCTAGCAGGCTACTACCGGCGATTTGTGGAAGGCTTTTCATCCATTGCAGCCCCATTGACTAGATTGACTTAGAAGAATTCTCCCTTTTGGTGGTCTGATGAGTGTGAGGAGATCTTTCAGAAGATCAAGACTGCATTGACTTCGGCACCAGTTCTAGTATTTCCTTCCGGTTAGGGGATGTATAAGGTGTATTGCGACGCTTCACGCGTTGGCTTGGAGTGTGTGTTGATGCAGGAAGGGAGGGTTATAGCTTATGCTTCGTGCCAGCTGAAGGTTCATGAGAAGAATTACCCTGTGCACGATTTGGAGTTGGCGGCGATAGTTCATGCTCTTAAGTTTTGGAGGCATTACTTATATATGGTGTCTTGTGAGGTGTATACAGACCATCGTAGCTTGCAGCACTTTTTCAAGCAGAGGGATCTTAATTTGAGGCAGTACAGGTGGCTTGAATTATTGAAGGATTATGACATCACCATTCTTTATCATCCGCACAAGGCGAATGTGGTAGCAGATGCTTTGAGTAGGAAGGCGGAGAGTATGGGTAGCTTGGCTTATATTGCAGCCGTGAAGAGACCTCTAGCCTTGGACATTCAGTCCTTGGCAATCACTTGGTGAGATTAGATCTTTTAGAGCCTCATCGAGTTCTAGCTTATGTGGTTGCTCAGTCTTCATTATTGGGGGGGATCAAGGCTCGACAATATGATGATCCGTGTTTGGCAGAACTAAGGGAGACAGTGGTCCAGGGTGGTGCCAAGGAGGTTACTATTGGCGAGGATGGTGTTCTGAGACTTCAGGGTCATTTGTGTGTTCCTAATTTTGATGGCTTGATGCAGAGGATTCTGGAGGAGGCACACAGTTCGCGGTATTCTGTTCCTCCTTGTGCTACGAAGATGTATCGTGATTTGAAGCAGCATTTCTGGTGGAGACGGATGAAGAGGGACATTGTGGAGTATGTGACTAGGTGTCTTAATTGCCAGCAGGTTAAATATGAGCAGCAGAGGCCAGGGGCCCTACTTCAGCAGATGCCCATTCCTGAGTGGTAGTGGGAGCGCATTACTATGGACTTTGTGGTTGGGTTGCCTCGGACGTTGCGGAAGGTTGACGCGATTTGGGTTATTTTGGATAGGTTGACCAAATCGGCGCATTTAATTGCTGTGGCTACTACTTATACTTTCGAGAGGCTAGCCCAGATCTACAATCGAGAGATAGTCCGGTTGCACGGTTTACAAGTGTCCATTATATCAGATCCAGGTCCTCAGTTCACCTCTCACTTCTAGAGAGCATTGCACAGAGAGATGGGTACTGAGATTGATCTCAGCACAACATTTCATCCACAGACTGATGGTCAGTCGGAGCATACAATTTAGATATTGAAGGACATGCTCAGAGCATGTGTGCTTGACTTTGGAGGCCAGTGGGACAAGTTCTTGCCTCTGGCCGAGTTTGCTTACAATAATAGTTATCAGTCCAGCATCGAGATGGCTCCATTTGAGGCTTTATATGGTCGGCGATGTCGTTCTCCTATAGGGTGGTTTGAGCCTGGTGAGGCAAACTTATATTGTATAGACCTGGTGAGAGATGCTTTAGAGAATGTGAAGTTAATTCAGGAGAGGCTCCGCACAGCACAGTCCAGACAGAAGAGTTACGCGGATCAGAGCGCACGGGATGTGTCATTTATGGAGGGAGATAAGGTTATACTGAAGGTTTCGCCGATGAAGGGTATTATGAGATTTGGGAAGAAGGGAAAGCTGAGCCCGAGGTTCATAGTTCCTTGCTTATGAGCTTTCCTTACCTCCCAGCTTATCCGGAGTCCATCCGCTATTCCACGCATCCATGCTCCGGAGATACCACGCCGATTTCTCTCACGTTGTTGATTTCAGTACTATTCAGTTGGATGAGAGGTTGGGCTACGAGGAGGAGCCAGTTGCTATTATTGATAGACAGGACCGCCAGTTGAGATCTAAGAAAATTTCTGTTGTAAAGGTCCAGTGGCGGGGCCAACCAGTCGAGGAGGCGACTAGGGAGTCCGAGGAGGACATGCGGAGCAGATACCCACACTTATTCAGCACTTCAGGTATGATTCTAGATCCGTTCAAGGACGAACGTTTTTTTAAGAGGTGGAGAATGTAACGACCCGACCGGTCGTTTTGCGTATTCGAACCCCGTTCCCTTAAATAATAATTCCCGTAGCGGCTTATCGTGAATTGTGACTTGCGGGGACGGGTGGTTCAGTATTTGGAAGTGTTTAGAATAGTATAGGAACACTTGGTTCCTTAATGTTAGCTTTTAAATCCAAGTTTGACTTCGGTCAACATTTTGAGTAAACGACCTCGGAATCGAGTTTCGACGATTCCAGTAGCTTCGTATGATGATTTCGGACTTGTACATATGTCCGGAATGGGTTTTGAATTACCCGGGAGCATTTCGATGCCAAATAGCGAAATAGAGTTTCCTTAAGTTTTAAATTTGGTTTGGTATGTGATTTTATGTTATCGAGGTCCGAACGGAATTCAGAGACCAGGAATAGTTCTGTTATGTCATTCATGACTTGCCTGCAAAATTTGGTGTCATTCCAAGTGGTATAGGTCGGTTCGGCGCATTGAAACCGAATTCAAGAACTTAGNTCCTGAGATCAAACGGAGACAAAAAAAAACCCAGCAGCACCAGGTCTTGTGTGACCGCAGATGCGGTTGCCCAGGTCGCAGGTGCGACCCCCAGGGGAGCTGGTCCAAACCGCAGGTGCAGACCTCCTTCCGCAGGCGCGGACCCGCTGGTGCGGGACTTCCTCTGCAGGTGCGGCCCCAGGCCTCCTAGGCCACTTCCGAAGGTACGACCTTTGGCTCGCAGGTGCGAGACCGCAGGTGCGGTCCTCGAGCCGCAGGTGCGAGATCAC
>ML287318.1:5749-17552 GCA_005239495.1 Nicotiana undulata
CCCCCCCCCTTTTTTGGTAATTATCTTCATGTCTCTTGATCTCTCACTCTCTCAAATCCAGAAAACACACTGTCTCTCTCTAAGCCTCAACCTTGAAGTAATCGACCTCACCATCGACGAACCCAATCAGCCAGCGATGGCGAAGGACAACAACTTCCAGTGAAGGATGAACAATTTCGGCTAACACACGAGCAACCTCTGAGATCTATTGTCTCTGAGCCGAGGGTCTCCCGAAAACAGCCTCTCTACCCCCTCTGGGGTAGGGTTAAGGTCTGCGTACACTCTACTCTCCCAAACTCCACTGGTGGGATTTTACTGGGTTGTTGTTGTATCTTCATGTCATTTGGTTAACAGTTCTATCTACTCTCATTGTATTGAAAGCTTTGTGAAGATTCATGTTTAGCTCCTATTGTCTACACCTCCGAATAGTAATCAGTTAGCACGAGTTTCAATAAGTAATCCGACTTTAATATGGAGGGTAACATATGACTGCTGGTTTCCAGCAGAGCATAGACAACTAACCGGTAAGATGGGAAACTCATTCCAAGGACGGATGCGACATCAAGGTCAGATGCTCGGACTACTATCCCTTCATCCAAAACACGACATGCCTCATTCACAACTGGAAAGAGTATCATCTCAACAATTTCTTGGTCAGTGACAGATATTGGCTGCAAGAAAATTCCAAAACAAAAAAAACGCACTGATTATTCTCATATAAGTTAGAAATGACAGGACCCTCTGAACTAATAGTCAAGTCCTAATTCTTTAAACCTTTTTTCTTAGATAGAGATACCTTTCCTCCAGGCATTATGTTGGTGAGCCTTCTTGATTCCTCAATAATTGGAAGCACCGTAAAATCAGGTCTTGGCTTCCTTCCCTTTTCGTAAATGTAGTATCCTTTTCCATTATTTTTACCTGCAAAACCTGTGTCAATGGTGGAAAGCAAGACCTCTGAACCAGTAACCCAAAGGATCAAATTTGCAACATTACCATTTCGACCACTTTTTATAAGAAGGTCGATCAATGGAGACTTAAATGTTCGATCAGAAAAAGCTGACCCAAATTCTTTCCCTACAGCAACAGCCACTCCATATCCTGTTAAATCCTGAAGCCTGCAAGATGTTAAAGCAAGTACCCAAGCATGTCATGTGAGCCAACAAACACCAGTTAATACAGTGACTAATGAAAAAATGCCGTTTTCCCTTTGTTTTCCTTCTTAATTTCTAAGCAAGCAAATGCAGTATACTATGGCATTCATCAAATTACAACCACACTAAAGGGATAGGAGACATTGCACTTGGGCTCTAACATATAATAGAATGTACATGCTGCTCTCTCTAATTTTTCTTGTGTTTTGTGGTAGCATCGGAAAAAGCTGTTTTCGAACATACTCTTAATCTTACATCAGACAGTTAATGCCTCTAACAATTCAAAGAATCTGCAATCCTTTGTACTACTTTGATGTATAGACAACTAGATTTGAACAAAATTACCACTTGTATTCTGTCAAAGGATGCATTTGAGAATCTCTATCATCTAGAGCATTTTATATGAGGGTGTATGGCTAAGTCCGAAGTTTTAAGAAAGAAAGAAGACTTTTGACTCATAAGATAAATGTATATAACCTACAAGAAATACCTTAAAATCTTGTGGTATTCATCATGCCATGTCATTCTTATAGGAGCATGACATTAAAGGTAAAATGGGGATGTGCAAATTAAAGCATTTACAAATATGTAAAAAGATGTCAATCTTTTTTAAACAACCAAAAGGAACGGAGAGAGCAATCAGCCTAAAGCTGTTATAAGCTAAAGAAACAATGAAGAATAGCATCTGCCGAGATAAATTGCCCAGTTTGTATTTATGTGTTCTCTTGCATGAAAATTATAACCACATCTGATAATTTGATAAGGAAGAGAATTACTGGAATGGACCCATAGGGAGACCAAAGTTGGTGATCTGCGCATCGATCCTGTAGACATCCACTCCTAGATTGGCCAGAATATGTGCGCCCTGGGCGTATGGAAAGAAGGTCCTATTGACAGCAAAGCCAGTACAATTTCCCACCACAACAGGCACCTTCTTAATTGCCTTGCCAACAGCCATAAGGTCAAGAATTGCTTGCGCAGATGTCTTCTCCGTTCGTACTATCTCCAGCAGAGGCATAATGTGAGCAGGACTGACCACGGCAAAAACCAAGTTAGCAGTTGGAACAGAAAAAGATGCTCCTGTAGTAATTGCCTGCAGCTCTATCTCAAGGATTTGTTACATAACTTAAACATAAGAATTACCCTATTCTAAAAGGATCATTTGCGTTACTATTCATGTTGCTGCATTCAGACACAGCAATATGCTTCCTGGGTGTCAGTGTAAATTAGCTTTTACTTTTAAAAATCCCTTAAGCGCAATAAATGAAGAGAAAGGCAGGTATAATATATGTGATAACATTCTTGTCCCTTCAAGCTAGTTTCACAAGCAAGTATAAAATATCGCATTTTTGTTTCACATTGTTCTATTTTATTTTTTGAAATTGTATGTACATCCTATTTTTTAAGTGGTCATATTTCCCTCAGATTAATAACTACTATACAAAACTTTTCCATACATGACTTTGTAGTTTGTACCTGAAAAAGTGGGCCCCTATAATCCTATCCTTGGATCTGGTATTTTCTCCAATAACATTGAGGTCGATAGTGGATGTGTTACTTGCCAAAATACAATGTGGAGGGCACACCTTCTCAATTTCACTGAATATTTTCTGTTTTAGCGGAATATTTTCAATTACAGCCTGCAAACAAGATGAGGCCGCCAGAGTTGCAGCAAATTAAGTATGGAAAATTCTGATCATCAGCATTATTCCAGTAGTAGGGTGAAAAAGAGGCCTAGTGAAGAAGAAATGAGAAAAGAGGAAACAATTATGTGAACATTTAACAGCCAAACATAAGTTCAGAAACTCACCTCTATGACCACATCCACATCCTTAAAATCTGAGTAACCCAATGCACCTTTAACCATTGAAAGGGCTTTATCTGCTTTGCCCTGTGGCAATTTCTTTCTAGCTACCAATCCACGGACATTTTCTGTAATATAAGATACGTCCCCGTAAGTTTCTACATTTCAGGACAACTAAAGGACTATAAGAAAATAAACTGGTCAAGACCACCATGATTTTGCAATCCTCACCGTCACTGACCAAATGACTAGAAATAAGTAAGTTAACTGTAGTCAAAGAGTGTATCAACAACCTTCAATAGCTTTCATCCCCTTCTGAAGATACTCAGAATTAATTTCCTTGAGTACAACAAATGTGTTGCTAAGAGCAAGAGCTGTAGCTATGCCTGAACCCATTAAACCTCCACCAATTACAGCAACTTTCTTGACCGTCCTAGGTTTGAGACCAATATCAGTGACGGTGGGTACCTGCCCAATAACAAATCAAAAGGTCATCCAGAAAGAAGAAAGAATTGATTGATTCAAAGGGAGTGCGGACATCTAACTGCATATTTCAAAAAGTTAAAAGTCGGGAGAGGATCAGAACAAAAAGAATACAGAACTAATGAGAATGGTATATTTATATATATATATATATATATATATATATATATAAACACAAGTAACTGCACAAGGACATTACATTAAAGAGATCCACACTCTACGTCACCATGTGAAATCATACTGATAACAAACTTTACAAATTAAGGCACACCATGAAAATCCATTCCATACGTTAAACCTCAAGAAGAGTCAACCCAACTAAATTAGCAAAAGAAAAGAATCAGCAAACCCTAGCTTAGTTCACTCATTGTAATTGTTCTTTATAGAGACTTTGCACGTAAGCAGATAGTTTTGCATACCACGGCTAATGCGTTAATCTCTTTGAACACGAGATTACTAATAGATAAGAACTTTTTCGATAATTGGCGATCAAGTTTACAGTTTAATAATAAATAGCAATTTCAAGAAAATGAGTCAGAGCAAAAGCAGTTAACTAAAGGATAAGTAAGACCGAGAAGGTGCAAAAGTTGTAGTCATCCCAGCAATTCTCCTATTCATTTTTTGCCTGCTCAAATAAAGATGCTTACGAAGAACTCCAACTTTCAAGCTAGCATCACAAAATCATATAGTGCAGATTCATACCCTTCATGGTTCAGGATTTGCCGTATCATACCTTTGATGTTGCCCGTTGGGCAAAAAATACATGAACAAGACCCTTTGATGTATCTGACAACACAAGGTCCTTAAATACTTTAGCTTCCTGCAAAACATCCAAAAAGAGTTGTTATGCCATCTCGCACATGGTGTAAAGAAAAAATTAGCTCGATGTCTTCATAACCCCCTTTTCCAATTATTAGGATCTACACAAAAATGTAACTGGACCATCCACATTTTCTGCAGAGAAAACGTGTTTACAATACAATAATATCGTTGACCGAGAAATAATACCTTGAGAACACCATGATATCCTCCATGGATGATGCCATCTTCAACTACGTCAATGCATGCCAAGTGCTGAGGCATATTTTTAACTGTCTGTTTCACTTGTTGCCTAGCCACCTTCAACGCTTCACGCGCTTCAGAAAGGGAACCAATTTTGTCTGTCTTGTGAAGGGAACGCATCCAAGGCTTGCGCCTTTCAGCAATATCGAGTGCCCACTGTCTAGATACTTTTAACAACTCTGATGAAGGGGCAATGGCATCAATAAGACCAAGCTTCTTCCCCTCTTCCGACGTTATTGGTTTAGATGTCTGCAAAGGTTGTTTATAATATATAATGCCATTACGATGATTCGCTTGATAGATTGACAAAAATTAAGTAAGAACAGAAGCAATCAAATAAATTGAGCACATATTGGAAACTAAAAAGAGATCACTGCCAGGATAAGCAGATAAATTTTAGAACCCATAGGTCACAAAGCGACCAGAAGTTGAATAATGCTCACATCTAAGTAAGACATTACGTCATAATATCTCTGCCTTTTGTTTGCAAGTTGCTAAAATAAAGAGAATTCCAAATATATCTAATGACAAGAATAACAGTAAACAGTTCAAGGCAACATGCTCCATGCAGGACAGCATTGATTGCCCAACACTTACTTTGGTAATTTATCGATAGACCAAATAAATTAACCTGAGGATCTAAACAGTTCAGAACCAGGAAAAAAAACTAGTCACAAGTAGGGGTGGCAAACGGGCAGGTCGGTCGGATATGGGACGGGTCGAAAACTGGTAATGCAAAACGGATAAATTATCCGACCCAACTCATATTTAACACGGACAAAAAACGGTTAACCGGCGGATAATATGGGTAACCATATTATTCATGGCTTCTTGAATATGATCACTTTTGAGAGAATTCCTAGTCTCCCAAACTTGAGGAATCCCCAATTTGAGGCTTTACAAAAGTAAAAGTTAAACCCATTAGTTATCCATTGGTTATCCATTTTCTAAATGGATAACATGGTTCTTATCCATATTTGACCCGTTTTTAAAAGTTCATTATCCGGCCCATTTTTTAGTGGATAATATGGGTGGTTAACTGTTTTCTTTTAACCATTTTGCCACCCTAGTCACAAGTTTCAGCTAGTTTACCGATATGAAGATAAATGACTTACCATCATCATTTCAACAGCTTTAGACAACCCTATAAGCCTCGGAAGACGTTGTGTACCTTAAGAAGAAACATTGTCTCTGTGCTAAGTCAGTCGGTAATGGATATAATTCAAACCTACAATCAAGTGCAATGAGCAGTATGTGGCAGAATTACCTCCAAAGCCAGGCATGACTCCGAGACTGAGCTCTGGCAACCCCAGTTGTGCTCGTGGTGCAGCAATTCGTGCATGGCATCCCTGCCAAAAGCGTATGCTACTTAATTGACACACCAAGAAAAGAGTTATATAGACAGCACAAGCTACAGATATCACAAACCAATGCCAATTCCAGGCCGCCTCCTAGTGCAAGTTCTTCTATGGCAGCGACTGCAGGCTTCTTACCATCTAAAAAAAACAACAGGATTGACAGATTTGTAAATAACATTTGACTACAGAATGATACAGAGAAGCACCAAGAGAAGTAAAGAGATATATAAAGATCTGAAATCATGATTTAAACAGTGTCAACTACCTTCCATCGTGTTCACCACAAGATCAACAGAAACATCAGGCATTTGAGAAATATCTCCTGCAAGATTTAATCCAATTCCAGTTTTTCAACACGGATTCCATTGAGATACAACCTTGAACTATACGAAGATGAGATTAAAGTAATCCTACCAGTCTCATGAACCTTCTGAAAAACATTGATATCAAAACCACCAGAAAATCTCCCTCCATTTCCTGAATACAAACACAGAGAACATAAAAATGAGATGCAACGGAAGACTCACATTAAACAAATAAGCAAAGCGCACAAATCAATCAACTGCGTCTCAGTAAAACTAGAACCCCTGTATCAATTTTTCATAAGCGGTGTCACAGTTAATCGGTCGAGGGTGACTCATAGAAGTTGGGGGATGACGAGAGAGATGGGAAGCCGAGTAAAGTAGCAGCAAGCCAACACATCGAAAAAATATTTAAAAAATGCTTTCTTTTTTTGCCATTTTTTCAATCTCGGCAGGATTAACATTAAAAATATTAACCAAATTCACCCGACGTAGGAAGAAACTTATAATATCGCAGCCGCTCATGGTTATACCCATCTCTGACCCCTTACGTCAATCCCACGAGCCAAGGAATTTTTCTGAATTGTGGGTTTAAAAATGAATATTCTTATCACTTCCTCAACATAGAATAGTCTGTCTATTGGTTTGTTCAGTGTATTTTAGAGCTGGCATCGGCAGTTCGAATACTTTTTATTAGCAAAAAATGCTCGAGAAAATGAAAATGCATGCAGGTCGAATCGACCCTCCAACTTTTGCTAGGAATTTAGACGCTCGACCAATGCATTAAGAACTGCATTTGGCAAGTAGTGTCACTTTATTTCCATTATATATTATTTGCTTTACGCATATAATCTACCATAAATGAATTAAATAAAATTTTCCGACGAAGCGGCGTCACGTGACACCACTTGGTCCTACATGCATCCGCCCCTGCCCAAGATGATTCATCAAACTACAACTAAATTAAACTAACCGACAACCTCCTTTATCCAGGCAGGCCTTGGTCTGGCTATGCAAAACTCACCATAGGTGGAGTTTAGAAAAACACCAAATGTACCCAAAAAAAATTGAACTCAAATAAATCCATAAAGCACCCAAGGATGCGGCCTATTGGTCAATGAAGTGGACTGAGAACCATGAGCACGTTCAATCACAAGTGAGGCAAAGAAACACTAGGTGATTTATTCCTATTTGCCTAAGCTTGGTACACACAATAGTCAAGGGTGCACGCAAGCTGGTCTAAACACCAGCGTTATCAAATAAATAAATAAATCCATAAAGCATCCCATAAAGCAACAGATCACTAACACTTCGCTTCACCACATTCTTTAGAAAGTGAAATTTCACTTATAGACGAAATAAATCATCTCTATTCCTGAATCCTAGTCGTAGAACACAGAAGATCTTGCTGAATTGCAAGCAACCACCTAATTACCGAACGGTACAGAGAGCTAACCAGTCAAAACAATAGCTTTAACATCGTTTCTCATCGTCGCTTCAGTCCACTTCTCCTTCAATCCAGCGATAACTGAAACCACCAATACACAAAGTTGGAATCAAAATCCAATCCAAACACATGAAGTGAAATCGAAATAAGTATCAAGGGATAAGCTTACTGGGAATAGCAAGAGCGTTCACCGGAGGATTAAAGATGGTGATGACGGCCACGCCGTCGCTTCCCACCTCCATCGTCACCTTAACTCCGCCCATGTCCAACTTCTTTCAACTGGAAAAGAAAAAATATAGTTTTGCAATCACAAAGAATTAAGAGGAAGGCAATTTGAATAAGAAAGTTTGATAGTGGTGGTATATCTGGTTATACGCGCGGAGAAGGAAAGTACGTACACGGTGTTAGTTGTACTTTTTAAATAAAAAAAATTCTTTCCATTCAGAATGAAATTTTTTACTTTGGAAAGTAACAATGTAACATACAGAGGAATTTCCAGTGGGAACTGAAAAGTTGATAAAACACTAACCGAATGAAAACAAGAGGAATTATTAATATTAATTAGAAGACTAATTTTGCCCGAGTCGTCGGTTGGGACTTATTTTAATCGTGCGTCACGTTTTGTGTGAGGCAAAAGCAGTAAAGAAAATTATACTTTTATTTTTTATTTTTTATGTAAGGATAGTATGATTTATTTGAGTCAAGAACCTAAATGTTATCTTTCTGGACTCAAGAGATTAAAATTAGTAAAAAGAAAAGATGAGTATAATTTTATATATAGCGCATCTAATACATGCGTTATACTCAATATTTCAAACTTAATACATGCACTATACACTATAGAACATGTATGCGTTATAGCAGAACTTAAGTTAGTAAACATGATTTATTATATTCCTAGTTAATGGGCAGAGACAGATCCAGGATTTGGAGTCTGTGGGTTCCTGTCGCAATTTCAAATTAATATATTATAATAACAGGGTTCCCAATTAGGTATTTATAAATATTTAGTAAATTTATAATAAAAATACAAGGTCTACGCAAAAGTTACTAGGTTCCCGAGAACCCATACGTTGTACTCTAAATACGCCCCTGTTAATGGGTTCATCGTACTATTCTTCAAAACTGAATTGATTTTTGTCCTACGAATGGACAAACAACTATCAATATTTTGTTATAAAACAAATATTCGAATAAGCAACATAAACTTGAATATTAATAACTACAATGTATTTACACATCCGATATCTCCGTCCTAGATTGCAAGTGGCCCAACGTGGCTTCAAAATTGCATGGTTCCCGTCCAGACATATCGTATTGCTAGAACATGAAATTTTATGAAAAATAACATTATTTGATTTTTTAAGCTATAAGGATTCGCAAAGAATAAAGTAACATGCAGGATTTTTTTTTTAAAGGTTAGAATGGGTAGTTGTAGGTTGCATAACATATATTGTACATGTGTCATGTTGAATTAGCAAAAGAATTATTACGGTACAAGTGCATACAGTTTCAGGTCGATAAGACAAGGTGTGCATTTAATTTGTACTATTTTTCTGAACTGTTGCATAACGCATATTGTACATGCGCCATGTTGAACTAGTAAAGAAATTATTACAGTACAAGTGCGTACAAACCTTTTCAGGTCGACAAGACAAGGCGTGCATTTAATTTATACTATTTTTCAGAACTTTTGTATAACGCATATTGCACATGTGGCATGTTGAACTAGTAAATGAATCATTACGATACAAGTGCGTACATGCCTTTTCAGGTCGATGATCGGTGCCAAACCTACACCAATATAGAGTAGCGAGGATGGTCGATGCAGTTTTACCCAACAAGGTCGGGATCGATTTCCACAGGGAGTTAATTGATTTGGAGTTAGGTATCTAACTAAATCTAGATGCGTATGTTGTTCCTAATTTCACTTTCAAACATGATTGTGATTGATTCTACTTCTAATTCTATACTATTGTATGTTAAGAGTAAGCTGAGTACAATATTTTTTGTGATAGTTTTCAAGTGTTAAAGGGACTAGGGTAGTGTCTTCCGCCTAGGTGAATATCTAACGGTTATCGAGAATTTAGGGCAAGCTTGCTTTGATTAGGATCGTAATATAACCATCACACAAAAGTGCTCACTCTATACCTCTCGGTAGTTTGAGTGACTTTGCCCAATTTGGCTTTCTCATGTCCAAATGGGTGTTCATGCAATACAAGTGATATTGGCTCAAGCGGGTATTACTATCTCTAGGTTTAACCCTTTAATTGGGGCTATCAATCTCTTGAGTTCACCCAATTTCTTGTCAGTCTAATTTTTCTAGACTTAGTCTCTCTTTCTCAAGAAGAGCCTAAGTCATAAAGGCACGAATAAGCGTTTGCAACCGCTAATTCTACAATTCTAGCATGAATTAAGCTAAATATCACTAACCCATAAACAATCAAGCCCTATAATTCAAAACTCATTAAATACTCACACTAGGGTTGTGTCACAACCCTAACTATGGGGTCTAGCTACTCATAATAACAAAGAAATCAAAGATAAGGATGAGATATAATCCATAATATTAAAGTAAAAGATTAAAATCTAAAGTTTGAAGGTCAATCTTGTACAAAATTTCCCAAAAAAGGAAAAACAATCGTCTCACGTGCTCAGACAAACTAAACTTAACCTAAAATTGACAAAAAGGTCTATTTATACTAAGCTAAAAATTTTGGACAAAAATACCCCTAAGAAGGTTTCGCGACCGCGTAATTCTGACCGTGACCGCACTCTTGCTTTCGCGGTCGCGTAACTTTGATCGCGGTCCGTGTTTCTTCACATCTGGGATTTGGAATGAACCTTGTTTTTCGGACCGCGTACTTTCCACCCCGTCCGCGTGAGAGACTTCCGCGGCCGTGTATAACGCGGATCTCCCTTCTCATTTTTGCATAACTTGCAAACTCTATGAACCTTAGCAACCGTGGTCCGCGGAATTTCAATCGCGGCCGCCACTTTTTGATGCGGTCCGTGAGTTAATGGCCGCCTTCGTGTTGACACTTACGCGGCCGCACTTTTATGTCGCGGTCCGCGTTTTACTCCCTTGGCCTAGTCTTGGTTTTTGTTCAAGTTTGACTCCTTTATGAGTTGATTATGGCTTCTTTGGCTCATTTTGAACAAGCCCTGCAAGCAAGCACATTAAGTTAGTTTCCGGGAATACCTTCACGCATTTTTGGCCCAAACCTTAGTAAAAGAGAGCAAATAATAGGCTAGAATCCCTACTTATCAACTCCCCCAAACTTAAGTTTTTGCTTTTCCTCAAGCAAATAAGGTAATTCCCACCTCCACAAGAAAAAGAAAAGGATATTCTAGTTGGCCTAAGGTGACTCCATCAAGCATCAATTGGGACTAACAATTACCCTCAACACAAATGCATTATCAACAACATCATGCTATGATCTTTTGAGTTCCATAGTTCTTATATGACACTAGAGTATCAAGAGTTGACTCAATTCATCAAGGAAGCTCTCTATCTCACGTAGGTCATTGTGGATCCCAGACTCCTCCTCCTCTACGCTCCATGAGAAAATCTCACTTTTTAGAATGTAACACTCAAATCAAGGATTGTGAAGACATGCGCTCATCACTCTCAAAAGAATGCCACAAGTCTGGCTCTAAGTACCATAAGCTTGCCACTTATGAAAATCACCACTAATGGAAGCTCACTCAACTTGAAATCATATAGCGCTTTAGAAGTAATGTAATGAAGGCTTTTGAATCAAGGTGGGACACAACGAACTATGATGGTTTCATCTTTCCTTAAGCACTCCATTTTCTCATTTCGGCTCATACTTTCTTTACTATTTGAGTCATTTTCTTCTTTCTTAGGGGAACTAGAGAGACACATTGTAACTCTTTCTTATTCATGACAATTATTGTTTTTTCTCATCATTCCATGCCTTTCAACATTGCTTTCTTTGAATCCCTTCAACCTTTACTTTCTTTTTGAAATATTTCTTTTTGGCTTTTCTTCCTTTTCTTTGCCTTTCCTTTTCATCGATTCTTTTTCTTCTTTGACACTTTTATCACTTTCGAATTCTTCGTCTCTCCCCCAAACTTATGCTCTTGCCAATTTGTTCATCATGAATGCAAAGGAAAGATTGGGTGCCAAGAGAGGGTCATTATAAAACGGATAAAGGCTTGTAATGTGGTTA
>MDKH01056984.1:0-15406 GCA_005239495.1 Nicotiana undulata
AGAATCTTAACCAGAATTGAAACACATTGTTTTAGGATGTTGTAAACTTAAATTAGAACATACTAGTGTTAAAGGAGAGAGAAATTTTGAGAGAACCAAGTGATAGAACTATTAGCATTGGCTTACAACTGGCTAATAATAGGCAAGAGTAGAGAGCAACAAGTAGAGCAAAGAGAGACAGAAAGAAAGAGCACAAGAGAGTAGTATAATATTGATGTGTTGTTGAAAAAGCTAGAACTTTTTATAGTTGAAAAACGAGTAGCAAATATGGTAAGAATCACAATAGCATGGTAATAAGAGAACTCAGAATCAATCAGTCAGGAAATCAAGACACGTTTCCGTTAAGTCAAGGGATCTCAAGAATTCAAATGGTAAAACATATAACATATAAGGTAAATAAAGTCTACAAGACCAAATAAGGAAGGAATCATAGTTCATTAGGTACAGGGTAAATAATTAAAGCTAAGTTCGAAATATTCTAATTAAGGACATAGACAATAAGAATATAGTACCCCATCAGACAAGTTAAGTGAATCGATTGATTCGAATAGGAGAGGTAAAAATTGAAGTCTCGAAGGAAAGTTTATCAATCAAACCCCAATGTATGGAGTCCAGAATCAATCAACGAAGAGTCACAATTCTATATTCATCATATAAATAGATAAGAATGACCAGGCATAGTAAACAGGCAGGTTGAACAAGTGTTAGTAGAAAGATGCAAGTCTGAACAATCGAGATAGACATAAGCACATAGTGGTGGTATAAGTTAAGCTAATAGAACTCAGTAAACATATTCGAGGCAGATAATCATGACAACTCAAACAAGAAACAAGTTGAGTCATGCTAATACATAGAACCAACGAAGAAGACTTAGTAAAATTAGGGCTTTTAACACAAGAATGATAAAAAGCTAGTAGAATCACAGAATCACAGAATCATCATGATATGCAAAGAACAGACTTAAAAGCAAGAAGAAACTCAGTTCAAAACAAGTGTAAAAAGGTTCAGAGAAACCCTAGTTTTAAAAGGAAGTAAAAGCGTTTAAAAGTCAGAGATTCTTAGAGATTGAGTCAAGAATAATGTAAAACATAAAGAAACAGGCTTGAAACATTTAGAAACACCATAGATATGAGAGGTTTAGCAAAAAATTAGGGTTTCATAGAGGATTGAAGATAACCGGAGAACCTGTTGCGAAGCTCGAAGGTAATGGTGATTGTGGCATGGTCGTATCAAAACCTACCGGAGAAGGCCGGAAAACCTCCCAAGAAGGAACTTCAGTAGCCGTTTGGCATGGTAGAAACCCTTAGAGGTTTCAAAGATGAGGTGAACCGGAGAATGAGGCGTCATGGAGGCTGGTAGTCGAAAGGAGGGAGGTCGGAGGTGGCCGGAGACGGGCGAAACTACATCGGAGAAGGAGGTGACCAGGAAGGTTCTAGAGAGAAGGGAGAGGGAAAGACCAGAGATACAGAGATGAGGGGTCTCGAAAGAGTGAGACAGGGAGGGGGTGTTAGGTAGAGTTAATTAAGGAAAGAAATGATCTGGGCAGTTGATCTTATTTGATCAACGACTCAGATCTAATCAGGGGTTGGGCCGGGTTAAAATTAGGATTGGGCTGGGTTAAATAGTCTGATGGGTTGGGGTTAATTTGGGTTTAGAGATTAGGTTAAAATGTGGCTAGAATTTAAAATAATGTGGCTACTTGTTAAATACCTGTAAAAATAGATAATTGATGAATTAAAATAGCTAATAGTTGTATAAAAATAAAATTAAGTTAAAATAGGTAAAATTACAATAATCAAACAATATTAAAAATGTAAGAAATATAAATTCAAAATTTAAAAGGCATAAAATGTCTAATTAGGCCATAATTGCAAAATGATTGTAATTGTAATTAAATAAGACCCAATTTGGCCATTTATGAAATAATTGGATTTTAATAAGTAAAAAGTGATTATGAATGACATACTTAACTGGAATATATTTTGAAATTATTTAGAGCACAATTTATGAATTATTTAAATACGAAATTTTAAAATAAACAGGAAAATAATTTAATACAAATATGGAAAAATAGGGGAAAATACTCATTATTACAAAGAGTAATTTAGAAAACTTATATGCAAGTTTGCAAATAATTTGAGGAAAAATTAGGTATTAACAGTTGCCCCTCTTTATCCGGGAAGGATGAAAGAGTTGTCGGGTAAAGATATGATGGCCAATTTTGACCGAGATGAAACTGCGGGATAGAATTTGGCCGCACCCTGGTTTCTGAGCTGCCTACATATCCCTGGTTTTACAGGAATCAGGCCGTATGTAGTTCCGGAATCATCGGCAAAATATACCGGTGATGTTTCACAAGAATGGACGCAAGGTGCATACTAGGGTAAAAGTAGGAAGTTCTTACGGGGTGGTGTCGGAGAACTGGAGCGGTCTGCTCCTGCCTGGTTGGCTGTTCTGGCCGGGTTACCTGCAGATAGAGAACAAGCGTATATTGTGCATAATATAAACATGATGCAAGTTCCCGTCGGACTATGAATGTTGTCTTTGGACAATTAGGATGATGTCCTTAGACCATGATGTCCTGGGCCATGAATCGCTCAACGCGGGATTCACAGGCTATGAAATGATGTTCTCGGGCCATGAGGATGGTGCCTCCGAACGATGACGCCTTTGGATAAGTTGGCGATATTTCAGCCCATGAAGAATGCAGTAGTATGATGTTGGCAAGACAGAGCTTAGTCTTGTGATTTGTGAAAAGAAAGAGGGCAGAGCTTAGCCCGAAAGAAAGCGTAAATAAATAAGGTGACTACTTTGAAAAGGTAGAAAGGAGCTTAGCGTAATTAAGTAAGATGCGGAGAGAGATAGCGTAGAACCTCGGAAGGCAGAATGATAGCCTTACGCAATGCAGGAAATAAAATGTAGGGAGAGGTAGCACTTAACCTCGGAAGGCATAAAGGTAGCCTTATGCAGATGCAAATGCAGGGGAGGTAGAGCTTAACCTAGGAAGGCAGAAAGGTAGCCTTATGGAAAGATGCGAATGCAAATGAAGGTAGAGCTTAACCTCGGAAAGCAGAAAGGTAGCCTTATGCAGATGCGAATACAAATGGGGGTAGAGCTTAACCTCGGAAGGCAGAAAGGTAGCCTTATGCAATGCGAGAAAATGCGGGGAGACAATGCTTAGTCTCGGAAGGCAGAATGGTAGCCTTATGCAGATGCGAATACAAATGGGGGTAGAGCTTAACCTCGGAAGGCAGAAAGGTAGCCTTATGCAATGCGAGAAAATGCGGGGAGACAATGCTTAGTCTCGGAAGGCAGAATGGTAGCCTTATGCAGTGCAGAAAATAAAATGACAATAAGAGTTCTTAGCTGGTGATAAAGTGCGGTGATACGATTGTTGCGAATGAAGTATCGTTTGCAATGATGATAATAGTAAGCTTTGGCATGTGCGATAAGTTCGAGAGCGTATTTTTGAGAAACATGCGTCTGGTGGGGATAATGAGATGTCTTGGGCTTTGCCGTATTTGTGCCTGCATCCAAAGAAAAATCGTGAGTTCCATAAGGGGGAGGGTTAGTTCTTATCCCTGCTGGCTCAGATCGGCCTGTCTCCTTGATGATGATGGCTTTGTTTGTACCACAGGGGTAGCGTTGCTAAGACAAGCTGTTTTTAAGAAAGAAATATGCATGGTTTTATAGAAATATGATATAACATGTAATAAAAAATAATTTCTTTGGATGAACCGACGACCACGACGCGGTTCAAGACATTGCAACCTCTCTTGCTGCGGAGATTTGAGGGTCCTCCTCAATATTTTGCCCCAGTTTGATGGGTGAAGGCTTCTGGCTGTTACTAGTGCGGTGCTCGGCTGAACATGCTTCGGAATTTTGAGGTCCCTCCTCAAAATTCTGCCCCAGTTTCCATTCGTGGGGGAAATGCAAATTTTATTCAAATATGACCAAACCCATAGGGATGCCTACATATCCCCTCTTAAATGGGAATCAGGTCAGGCGTAGTTCAATTTACAACATTGATAGAAGTATAACAATTACACATAGTAGCGCTTGACTGCATCTGAATTGTTTGGTTTAGGCCAAATTTCTCCATCCATTTCTGCCAGTATGAGTTCTCCTCCTGTTAGCACTCAGTGAACCATGTACGGGCCTTGCCAATTGGGAGAGAATTTCCCTTTTGCTTCGTCTTGATGAGGAAAGATTTTCTTTAACACCAGCTGCCCCGATGTGAATCGTCTTGGTTTGGCTTTCTTGTTGAAGGCTCGGGTCATTATATACTGATATAGCTGACCATGACAAACCACATTCATTCTCTTTCCGTCTATGACGGCCAATTTCTCATAGAGGATTCTTACTCATTATACGTCGCTGAGCTTGACTTCTTGTATGATTCTCAGTGATGGGATCTCAACTTCAGCAGGAATGACGACCTCTGTACTGTATACCAACATGTAAGGAGTTGCCTCGGTTGATGTGCGAACCGTAGTGAGATACCCCAGTAAGGCGAATGACAACTTCTCATGCCACTGCTTGTGCTTCTCTATCATCTTTATCAGTATCTTCTTGATGTTTTTGTTGGCAGCCTCAATGGCTCTATTCATTTGAGGTCTGTATGCTGTAGAATTCTTGTGCTTGATCTTGAAGGTTTCACACATTACTCTCATCAAATCAGTGTTGAGATTGGAACCATTATCGGTGATGATTGACTCTGGAACTCCAAACCGACAAACAATGCGGTCGCGGACAAAGTCGGCTACCGCTTTCTTAGTAAGTGCTTTGTAAGATGCTGCTTTGACCCATTTGGTGAAATAGTCAATGGAAACCAGAATGAACCATTGTCCGTTGGAGGCGGCAGGCTCGATTGGTCCAATAACATCCATGCCCCAAGCGGCAAACGACCAGGGTAAACTTGTTGCATTAAGCTCACTGGGAGGTACCTTTATCATATCCCCATGTATTTGACATCGATGGCATTTGCGGACATACTGGATGCAGTCTGTTTCCATGGTCATCCAGAAATAACCAGCCCGAAGTATCTTCTTTGCTAGAACAAACCCGTTCATATGAGGACCGCATGTACCAGCATGTATTTCTTCCAATAGCTTAGTTGCTTCCTTTGCCTCGACACATCTTAGTAAACCCAGATCGGGAGTCCTCCTATATAGGATTCCTCCGTTGTGAAAGAAGTTGTTTGATAACCTTCGAAGAGTGCGCTTTTGAGTAGCATTTGCAAGCTCCGGGTACTCTCCCTCTGCCAAGTACTCCTTAATGTCATGAAACCAAGGCTTTCTATCTGCTTTTTCTTCAATGTGGGCGCAGTACGCCGGATGATTGTGAATCCCCACCGGGATAGGATCAATGAAGTTCTTATCTGGATGTTGAATCATAGATGACAAGGTGGCCACTGCGTCGGCGAACTCATTCTGGATTCTGGGAACGTGCCGGAATTCAATCTTTGTGAACCTCCTTCTCAATTCCTGCACACGATGTAGGTATGGCAGTATCTTGGAATTCTTGGTCGCCCATTCTCCTTGGACTTGGTGTATCACTAAGTCTGAGTCACGAATTACTAATAATTGCTGAACATTCATGTCGATGGCCAGATTGAGCCCAAGGATGCAGGCCTCATATTCAGCCATGTTGTTGGTGCAGGGGAATCTGAGTTTGGCGGATACCGGGTAGTACTAACCGGTTTCTGAAATCAAGACTACTCCAATACCCACGCCTTTGAAGTTTGCGGCCCCATCAAAGAACATCCTCCAACCGTCGTAGGATTCTGCAATGTCCTCTCCTACGGATGACACTTCCTCATCGGGGAAATACGTTTTCAATGGTTCGTATTCTCCGCCTACAGGATTTTCAGCAAGATGATCGGCTAATTCTTGTCCCTTGACCGTCTTTTGAGTTACGTAAATGATGTCGAACTCACTTAACAGGATCTGCCATTTAGCCAACTTGCCAGTGGGCATGGGCTTCTGAAAGATGTACTTTAGCGGATCCATCCTTGATATGAGGTACGTTGTGTAGGCACAGAAATAATGCCTCAGCGTTTGTGCGACCCAAGTCAAATCACAACAGGTGCGCTCTAATAGAGAATACCGGGCCTCATACAGAGTAAACTTCTTGCTGAGGTAGTAAATTGCTTGCTCTTTCCTCCCTGTTTCATCATGTTTCCCGAGAACGCAACCAAAATCTCCATCTAATACAGCCAGGTAGAGTAATAGGGGTCTACCCGGCTCTGGGGGTACCAAGACTGGTGGTGTTGAGAGATACTCTTTGATTCTGTCGAAGGCTTTTTGACAATCCTCAGTCCATTTGGTGGCAGCATCCTTTCTTAGCATTTTGAAAATTGGTTCACAAATAACGGTAGACTGGGCTATGAACCGGCTGATATAATTGAGCCGTCCTAGGAAGCTCATAACATCTTTTTTGTTCCTTGGTGGTGACAATTCTTGGATGGCTTTGAACTTTGATGGATCTAGCTATATTCCTCGACGATTGACAATGAACCCTAGCAGCTTGCCAGCAGGAACCCCGAACGCACACTTTGTAGGGTTAAGTTTCAGATTGTATTTCCTTAACCTGTTGAAGAACTTTCTCAAATCTTCCATGTGATCAACAACTTTCTTTGATTTGATGATGACGTCGTCCACATATACCTCGATCTCTTTGTGAATCATATCATAGAATATAGTAGTCATAGCTCTCATGTAAGTGGCCCCTGTATTCTTCAGACCGAATGGAATCATCTTGTAGCAATACACTCCCCACGGCATAATGAAGGCCGTTTTCTCAGCATCTTCCTCATCCATCAAAATCTGATGGTAACCAGCAAAACAGTCTACAAAGGACTGCAGTTTGTGCTTGGCACAATTGTCAATTAAGATGTGTATGTTTGGCAGGGGGAAGTCGTCTTTCAGACTGGCCCGGTTGAGATCCCGGTAGTCGACGCAGACTCTGACCTTCCCATCTTTATTTGGTACAGGCACAATGTTAGCTAACCATGTAGGATATTCGACCACTTGGAGAACCCCGTCGTTGATCTGCTTGGTGACCTCCTCTTTGATTTTCAAGCTCATGTCTGGTTTGAATTTCTTGAGCTTTTGATTCACTGGTGGACATGTTGGATTGGTTGGCAGCTTGTGGGCCACAATAGATGTACTGAGTCCAGTCATGTCGTCATATGACCAGGCGAATATGTCCTCATATTCCCTTAAGAATTCCGTATATTCCTCCTTTTCTGACGGCGACAGATGAATGCTGATGGGTGTTTCTTTGACGGTCTTTGCATTTCCCAGGTTGACGACCTCAGTCTAGTCCAAATTAGACTTAGGTTTGTTCTCAAAGTTCTCAACCTCCTTAATAATGTCCTCAGGTATATCATCCTCATCTGACTCGGGATCCGTTTGTTGCATTGCCTCGTTGCAGGTCACAGTCATCGGTTCATCAAGATAAGTAATAGTAATGATGTGTAACTATAGTAATGGGGAGGAAAACAGTAAAAAGTAAATATAATATTTATAAAGAAACTGTAAATGCTTTGATAAATTGAATAATGGTCTGAACATAGGAGCTCTTTCTTGCAGAAATTAAAAATGTGAAAAGGAGGGAAATTTCTTTAAGTAAATAAACTATAAATAATGCTTCTTTTGTTAGCCTTGCTACCCCGAGGCTCGACGGGCTTTGGTTGTCCTGACGGACCAATTGTTCAGATGTGATCCCTTGCTCACGACTTGTATGGAAGGGCCTTCCTCCCCCTCCTCTTCAAGAATGACACATCAGTCCATATGCTCATCATCCAGAAATAGATCCCTTATTGCCGCAAGCGCTTCCTCTTCGTCTGTACCATATATGATGTCAGCTGGATGGAAAGTCTTCTCTATGCAGAGTATTGGCTGCTCCAATGGGTAATAGAGGCCGCGCCATGGTGGAGACCAGTCCTTGAACTCCTTCCAAGTGTACTCGTACCCTAGACCAAAAGTAGTACCGTGCTTCTTGAGTGTTATTGGCTTTGTTATTCCTTGGATATTCTTACCGAGCCCTTTACCCGGCTCGTACCCTTGCCAGTTCAATATTCTTTCGGTCTTACTGTCCCACCACTTGTCTTTGTCAATGGCGTTAACACGATCTATGTTGTGGTATATTTCTCCACCCAACTTCCTCCTTCCATCGATGACCGAAAAGATCTGGCGACCATAGATATGGTTGCTACCGTCCCCATGAATGATTACCTCTTGGTGATTCCATTCAAACTTCACAGCTTGGTGTAGGGTTGATGCCACGGCCCCAGCAGCGTGGATCCAAGGTCGTCCCAACAGTAAGTTGTAAGACGCAGGCACATCTATTACTTGGAAATCTACATCGAACCAAGTTGGTCTCATCTGTAAGCATAAGGTAATTTCTCCCATGGTGGACCTCTGAGAACCATCGAAGGCCTTTACGTTGATCTCTCCTTCCTTTATCTCATGTAGACTCTTGCCCAATCTCTTGAGTGTGACTAGCGGACAGATGTTGATACCGGAACCCCCATCAATTAGGATCCTTGTGATGAAATGATCCTCACATTGTACAGTGATGTGTAGTGCTTTGTTATGCCCTAGCCCATCGGGCGGTAGTTCATCTTCATGGAAAGTGATCTTGTGACTCTCCAGTATCTGGCCCACCATATTGGCCATTTCCCCACTGGTGATAATGTCTGGCACGTATGCTTCACTCAGCACCCTTAGCAAAGCACTCCTGTGAGTTTCAGAGTTTTGTAACAGGGAGAGGATGGATATCTGAGCTGGCGTTTTGTTCAAATCGTCGAGGATTGAGTATTCCTTGGCTTGTATCTTTCTCCACTGATCGTCTGAACCTGTTTCAATGATGGGGGGACGGTTGTGGGCCTACTTGCTAGACTCAGTCAAATGCTCGGGGGTATAAACTCTGCCAGTTCTTGTCATACCCTGTGCAGCGATGGCTTTTTCAGACTTTCCTTTACCTTTCCTCCTTGCTTCAGCGGTGTAGTCCCACAGAATGGCATCGGAGTAAAATGGGTGCCGTTGTTGACATTTCCACTGGAATAGGTGTGGTAATTCTTATTCATGCCGGAGTATATGTTATAGATGGCCGGATCGCAACTTCAAGCGGTCGCACAAACTCGACTTCAATCGGTCCTGGGGCCTTTCCCTCGGCGGGTGGTCTTGATTCAAACTCAAGTGGAATGGACATGTTTACCTCAACTTCTTCAGATGGATGCATCTGGACTACGTTCGGATTAAGAGTAATCGTAGGCTTCTTCGGATCACCCTCGGCAATTAGCCTAATTGATCCCTCGGGATCCCAATCATCTTCAACCTCAATCATGTGGACATTGCCTTTATGGTCAGGCAACAGATTCTTGCAAACATTAGGAGCAGGGTCCTTGACTACAATGATCTTGTTATCTATGAGGGTTTGTATCTTGTCTTTCAGGGAACAGAATTCCTCGATGGTGTGTCCCTTCATGCCGGAGTGGTAAGCACAGGTTTTGTTTGGGTTGACCCATTGAGAAGGGTTCTCAGGGACGACAACGAGGATGGGGGTGACAAAACCGGCGGCTTTAAGCTTTTCATATAATTGGTCAATGGGTTCAGCTATGGCAGTATACTATTTTGGTGGACGACGGTCGATGTTTGGGCGAGGTCTCGGGAAGTTTTGGCGATTAGGTGGTGATGGATAGTGAGAAGGTTGGGAATTGTAGGAATTATAGACGGGAGCTGGTTGTGAGTATCTGGGCAAGGTAGGCTGATATGTGGATGGTGGAGTTTGGTAGGTGGGTGAGGGTGTCTGGTATTAAGGTGAAGGTGCTTGGTATCTTGGAGCTGGTTGGTATGTGAAGGAATGTGCGGGGTATACTTGGTATTTGGGAGGGGACTTGGCTTGTTGTTCCACCATCTTGGCTCCTACATCCCTTTTCTTGGACATACCACCGGATTACAGAGCCTTATTGGTAGCCTGTAATGCTTCAAAATTAGTAACCATACCGTTTTAGATGCCTTTCTCGATTCGCTCTCCCAATTTTATGATATCAAAAAACTTGTGCCCCTCGACCATCATCAGCCGCTCATAGTACTAAGGATCCTGAGCGCGCACAAAGAATTTCATCATTTGTTCTTCTTCCAATGCTGGCCTGACCTTGGCAGCCTCTGACCTCCAACGAGTAGCATACTCGCGAAAAGTCTCAGTTGGTTTCTTTTTCAAGTTCTGGATGTAGAACACATCCGGTGCATTCTCTGTGTTGAATCTGAATCTATCCATGAATTCCGTAGCCATATTCACCTAATTGATCCATTTCTTTGGATCCTGGTTGATGTACCAGGATAGTGCATCACCTTTCAAACTCCTCATGAAGAGTTTCATCCGGATCTTTTCATCTTTTCCCACGCCGACCAATTTGTCGCAGTAAGTCCTCAGATGGACTCTTGGGTCACCAGTACCATCGAACATCTCGAACTTAGGAGGTGTGTACCCCTCGGGCAGTTCAACATCGGGCTGTATGCAAAGATCCTCATAATTCAATCCCTCAACCCCTTTAACTCTTTCGACGCCCTGAACTCGGTTAGTCAATTTCTTGAGTTACTCGGCCAGATTCCTGATGAGCTTGTCCTTCTCATCGGACTCATTGGTATGCGGTGTGGAATGAGCTACGGTTTCCACATAAATGGGGTTGTCATAAGCCTGGAAGTGGTCTCGTCTCTGATCCTGGAGAGGCGGAGTGTTGTAGTGACATGTGTTGCGTGGTGCTGGTGGAACAGGATCTTTGGGGTGATTGGATTGTTTGGGGACGTTTTGGGGTAAAGTGGGTTCAGAGTATTTTGGAAGTGAATGTCTGGGACGTTGAGGGAGAATGATAAATGGGCCAAATTCTTGACTTGGTCAAGTTCCTCTTGGAACTTCAGCAGCTTCTTCTCTAGTGGAGACATACCCTCGTGCAGAACCTGAATACCCTGACCATCAGTGATCTCAACCTGTTCATCCCTGTTGTCTTTTCTAGTACCGCTTGCATCTGCCATCTTAGTTTTACCCTTGCTTTTTTCTTTGGGAGGAGTAGGAGGAGGGCCCTTTGATCTAATGCAATAAGCTGTTGATGCCAGAGTGCACGAACTAACCTTTGGGGAAGGGGAATAACTAACAAAAGGCAGTGAAGTTAGGGAAGATTATAAAGAATATTGCGGTAATTTAAACACGTAGTGCGAAAATATAAAACGCATCCTAAGTTGGGGAACCTCTTTATGCCCGAGGTAGGCCTAACGACAAATTAATTTGGAGAACTTAAGTACTAAATGCCTCATTTTATTGATAATAAAAATAGACGAATCCAATAGAATTCGTCGGTTGGGAACCACTCGAACATCCATTGGATCTGATCCTCGGTCAGATTTTCCAATAACTCGACCCATCCATTGGCATTCTCTGGTTGTGCAAACATGTCTGGGATGTAGTTCATACGCTTTGGATGATGGAAAGTAATATGATCATCCCAAACTCTCCTATGTATGTCTTGACGGTAGTCACCCCTTTGCAAATGCTCGATGAGCCAAAGCTGAAGTAGCAGGTTGCAACCCTCAAAATGTTTCGCTCCTCGTTGACAGTTCTCCAAAGCTCGGTATATGTTAGCAATAATCATAGGTACAATGCTGTAATCTTGTCCGTCGATCCCTTCCATCAGAGTCTTGGTAACCATAGCCAATCTGGTGTGGATTCTCCCCTTCTTTGTCGGGAAGACCATCAATCCCAAAAAGCAGAATATGAAGACGAATACCCGGCCGTGAATGTGTCCTAGAGAGGTGAGGGCGAACTCTTCCTGATATGTGCGGTAATACTGACTACGGCCATACCTCTCGTACAAATAGTCAAAAGGAATGTACGAGTCTTCCAAGCAGACTAAATTCGGATTCTTCTTGAGTCCCATCATCTTGAGAAAACCCCAGCTTGATCGGTTTTCAGGCATCAATAACCCTTGAGACTCCCAAGGTAAACCAGCTAAACCCCCTACCTCCTCTAGCAGCGGTGTCATCTCATTGTTTCCAAATCAAAAAACTGACCGATCACAGTCCCAGAATAAGGTGGAAACCTCTATCATCATGTTATTAGGCTGAATGTCCAAGAGAGAGGGCAAGTTGCCCAAGTTTTTTCTGACTGCTGTTTTGTCGCTTGAATGCAAGTCTTCCCACCAGTTTAGAAGTTTTGGGTGGATGTTGGTGACCATGCCGATCTGGGGACCTCGTTCCTCATCTCTGCAAAGTAAACAGGTTAGGCCCTTACCCCCACCGGACTCGACTGTTTAACATCAATAATTAGCAACGGGCATTTAAGTTCTCCAAATAAATGCACAGAACGTGAAAGCGTCCTTTTGGGTTCCAGGGAAACCCAATGGACTTTGGACAAGGCTATCTTAAAGGCTATTGTGCAGACAACACGTTAGCCTGGCTAGGTTTGACCATGATGCATGCAACATACAATAGAGTAAGGTTTCTATTGGGGTTTTAGACTGGTACCCTTGAGCGGACAACTCAAGGGGGAAGGCACGGAACTGTCGACTGCACCGCTGATCGACTAGTTTTACCGCAAATACGCCTTTTCAAATTTAGGGGTGATAATATTGGAATAGCGCAACCACTCATTTTAAGCGTTGCTATAGGATTTGTTTGGCATGAGTGGAATATGAATGCAGAGCATGATATGTAATAATAAGCATTAAAACAGCTAGGCATGTATTTTCACGTTGAGGAAAACGGTAAAGAAAGGAAATACAACAGTTATAATGGAAAGCGGTTACAAAGAAGACATGAAGATATGTTAGTTACGTTCGGGTGAAATAAATACTTGTAACAAGTAAACAATTAACAACATATAACGGGGAAAAGGCGTAAGAATTTCAATGTAAATTAAAGGTCCAATTTCACAAAGCAAATTGTAATGGTATAAGACTAGGGAAGATCCCCAGTAGAGTCGCCATGCTGTCGTGCCCCCTTTTTCTATCGCACAGGTTAGGTACAGAGAGATCGGGTTTATGACATTTGGACAACTCCTTAAAGGAAAGGGTTTAAGGAAGAGTCGCCACCTAACGATTTTTATGGTGCATTAGGGCACCTAGAGTTGATAACTCATGAACTAGTTTGCGTTACCAGAGATTGGGTAAGGGCTTGAAATTATCCCAAGGGGAAGGTGTTAGGCACCCCTCAAGATCCACAACTGTGGGTCCCAGCCAATAAGTTTTGTGAATTTGGACGGTGAACAAGTAACAAGTAAGGTTCATATAAGAGGGGATTTCAAACAAGCTTAAAAATCTTTAAAGGTTTGGAGAAAGTAAAAATAAACATTTGAAAAGAAACTGTCCTAGGTTTAAAGTAATACGGATCACTTCAATGCAATACTCGGTATGTCACACCTCGAAGAGGCGGCTACACGTGGTATTAGCGCACCGGTCATCATATCCGTATTCTACCCTCCCCACCCCATAAAGGTTGTTTAAAAGCGTGTGTTGGTTACAATTGCTTACTGCGTGCCATTACCCGTCCCATCCTACAAGTCCTGGAGGGTGTTTAGGACTACTAATCCTACAAGGCAGGAACTAGGCTGAACCCTTAGGTTTAAAGGACAAAATACTAGGCGACATTCAAAACAAGTAGGACTGCACATATAAGGGAGCATATAAAGACAAATAAAGGCTCACAAGTCCCCCCACACATAAATATGTAAGTAGCACGTCTCAAACACTATTAAAGTCCCAAGACAGGAGTTGAAAAATAGGAATTTTAGTAAAATAGTAGATCGTAGGAATCTGAGTTGGAAAACTTGATGAGGGCAGAAGATTTAGTTAAGACAAAATGACTTGAAGGATAGTTGATTTTCAAAAATACAGTAGTTAAAGGTAGCGGTAAGATTTAGAAGTACGTAGTGATTTAAAGCTTTCAGAAAACATAGAATAAAGTCATTAAAGCATGTGTTTGAAGTAACATAGTGATTTTAAAAGATAAGGGACTATATACAGTGGCTTAACATAGAGTAATAGTTATTAGTTTACAGAGAACTTGTACTTAAAGAAATACAGAGCAAGGATTCGAAATGGCATGAGGCATCTTTGAAAACCGAGTAGTTTGAAAACATAATAGAACATGAAACAGTAAAAATCAATAAAAGGAAATAGATGCACAACTTCGAGACTGTTTAAAATAGAGCAGGAGTTTTAATAAAAGGTAAAGTGAACTTCAGTGAGGTAAAACAAGAATGGGAGCAACAGGGTTCAAAATGCTCAAAGGGGCTGATTAAGCTAGTAGAACATAGTTGATTTGATTTTAATACGTATTAGGCCTAAAGTTTGCCTAGGCGTCATATACATTGCCTACTTATTTTTAATGGGTGAACATGCGTGTTTGAATTCAGATTTTAATAGATACATGTTTGCAGGAAATGGTTTCAAGTAGATTAAACATATTTTATTAGATTATGTTAACTAGGCGTTCAAGTTTTGATAAATAAGAAGTCCTAAGGGCAGGATATCTAATGCACAAAGAATCATCCTAAAAACATGGTTTCTATATATCATGTTTACAAAAAATGCATGAGCAATACATTATGACAACCTTTGTTACTCGTTTAGTTATACTGGGAACGTAGTGTCATATGGCATGAATATAATAGATGTGTTGAAATGAAGAACCTAAACATTATTTTTTTAATGCATGGCATGCATGTCCTAAGCATGATACTATTGCACACATAGGGAAATAAAGCCTATAGTCATGATTTCTACCCATACTACACTAAACATGCATAGTTCCCTCCCATATTCACTATCCAGCCCCAATCGTTTGTTTACAAATTATTACAGACCATAGCAAATGAATTACAGTAATTGCAAAGAGAAAAATAAGAAGTTATTTTATAGGGAGCCTTCAAACAGGCCCAACCTTCCAGCCTCACCCCTTTCGAGCTTCACAGCCTTACATAGCCTGGGTGCGTCAAATCTCCCAAAGGCCCTTGTGAGGGCCCTGGCCAATACCAGCACCCAGCAATTGCCAAAGTTGAGATAGGTGCAATGTAGAATTACCTGCCTCAGTGTGTCAAAGTTCAGAGGGAATTCAAGGTCCCTAAGCAATGCTCACACTGAGGGGGTGGAACCTAAATGTCTAAGAGTAGTGCGAAGTGCAGGAATGAGTAGTTAAAAAGAGTTGAGTTTGAAAGGGAGTTTTTGAAATAACATGGCTTTAGAGGATAATATAAAGATCTTTTATGAAAAACTAGTTTGAAAAGGAAGCAGTAGAATGGTCACAACTCAGCAGGTATTCAGAATTAAAGAAAGAAAAGAAATAGGGGAAAGGGATTAGGGACAAGTAATGGTAGCAACATATTTGCAGTAATCAGTCCTTAGAGT